>OX418224.1:52598236-52768236 GCA_948455865.1 Conomelus anceps
TATGACCTACGTAAAAAGCATTTAAACCTCCCACATTTCCACATTACCTATATTTACCACCTTTTTACCTACACACATCTACAACACCTCCAAAATATAATTCAGTATGTATTCTCTGTTCGCTGAGGATGGGACTCAGGTCCTGAAAACGCGTCTCATTGTAACGAAAGTAAGTTCTATTATAAATTAGATAAGAATATAATCAGATTAGATAAGGAACACTCTCCTGGGCCCTTTCTGTAAGGGTAACCGATTGGATTAGCCAGTAAAAAGACAGTTCTTTTAGTTCTCTGCTTTGAAATCACTTCGCCGGTGGTTTGGAACCAACCTAAAACTATAGGCCCAACTCATCAATTACCATCATTCAACTCATTTCTCACGCACAGTTCTCAGACCTATGTGGGCTTCATTCTTAAAAAAAAATGATATTGATAGTAATTACCCACTTCATGTAAGGATGAAAGTCAGAGAAGGAATTTGAAGCTACTCGTATTTACACCAAAAAAGGATTAAGAATAGTTTTAAATCAATCACCAAGCATCATCCAACTTATTACCCACACACAGGTCTCAGACCTATGTGGGCTTCCTCCTTCAAAAAAATCAAGAATGTTTATGAAATTCAGTTTTTGCTGGTAAACTACTATGGGTAAACATGGGGTAAGCACCCCAAAATATATTTTTTTTTTTGAGGATGAAGCCAACATAGGTCTGAGACCTGTGCGTGGGTAATAAGTTGGATGATGGTGATTGCTGAGTTGGACCTACAGTTTTAGTTGGGTTCCGAACCACCGGGAAGTGATTTTCAGCAGAGAACAGTGTCTTTTTTGCTGGCCAATCTAATCGGTCACCGTTATAAACAGGACCTACGAGAACGCAGCTTATCTATCTGATTGAACAGATACCTGCTACGGCTCGCGGCTATCACTTCCCTATTATTCCACCACTAGTCAGCCATATTGGATAGAAATTGAAAACAGCAGTGGAAGTGATAGAAAATAACTTAGGAAGATGAAAGCAAATCATAAAAAAAGGCAGGTAGGAAGAAAGAGAAAATAGAGTTGAATAGATTATAAACAGAGAGAGAAAGTGACTGAGTGATTGATTGATTGATTGACTGCCTTTATTATTATTTTCCTAAGGGCGAAGTTAGGGCGCAGCCGGCCCTCTCTTACACTTAACCCTCCCATACAGTTCTAACTTACATGGATATATACATTATATATACATGAGATAAGAAAAAAATAAATATAAAAGTGAGAGAGAGAGAGAGAAAAGGAGAGAATGATGGAGTGAGTGGCAGAAAATGTATCCAATGAATATTTGAGTGCTGGGCCTAGATCTGGGTCGAAACAAAGCATCGTGACATGAAGAAAACCTGAGATACTGGTTGAGATGAGAGCTGAAATCTCTCTTCACTACCTTTCACATCATCACTCTCACACTATCCATCTCTCTCTCTCTCTGTCACTCACACACACTCAGACACTTACTCTCTCTCCCTCTCTCTCTCTCTCTCTCTCTTTCTCTCTCTCTCTCTCTCTCTCTCTCTCTCTGTTTATCATCCATTTCTCCATCTTCCTACCTCCAATTTCTACATTCCAACTCTCTAACACTCACACTCTCTCTCTCGCACACACACAAATCCACTCACTACTAGCCAAAGCTTTTCGGTTTTCAGCCCTGCACAAAAGAAATAAGAAATGTCAGTAATAATAAAATATTGAGTATGAAAACAGCCGTCTTTTTCTTGTGGAAGATTGATAGAAAAAGTGAAACTGTCTCAACTTCACCCTTCCACATAAAACATCAATGGATTATCTTGAAATTCTTCGAATATCTACATTTTAATGAAAAATGTAACGAATTATTTTAGAAGCCTATTTTCTACAGGAGGAAAGAGTAAAAGTCCAAATTTCGCCCTTCCAAGAAAATCTTGGATTATCTTATCTTGAAACTAAATTCTTCGAATATCCGCATTTTAACGAGAAAGGCGAGAAAGACGTTCAATTACTGCTACAAGTTTCCAATTATTCTTTATTATGTAGTATAAACTTAATAAAACAACTTTTGAATGGAAATTAACTCACGTTATGGCGTGACGGCCGTTTCGCTCTGTTGTCTAGAGCATCGTCAGACGACCCACAGTACACTGACTTAAGGTATGAGTTTGAGGGTTATGTATGTTGGAATGGTGGTGGGGTGGGGGGATGAGTAGGCGGGAGGTTTGAAATTGGGATTATTTTGTCAGAGTATGTGAGAAGAAGTTAAGTTGATCATTTAAAATGTTGTCAGGTTCCTGCTTTGCAACCTGACAACATTTTAAATGATCAACTTAACTTCTTCTCACATACTCTATTTGACAAAATAATCCCAATTTCTAACCTCCCGCCTACTCATCCCCCCACCTCACCACCATTCCAACATACATAACCCTCAAACTCATACCTTAAGTCAGTGTACTGTGGGTTGTCTGACGATGCTCTAGACAACAGAGCGAAACGGCCGTCACGCCATAACGTGAGTTAGTTTCCATTCAAAAGTTGTTTTATTAAGTTTATATTACATATTAGTGGAAACAAGATGGATCTTCAACATCACATTTCTTCATTATTTATTCTTCAACTATTCTTTATTCTTTATTCATTCATTTAACTAACATACAATCAATGTGAATACAACAGGCTATTGCCCAAAACTGCTTTTCGCAAAATTTTAAATTAGAATCGTAATCTTAGGTTAGGTCAGGTTATTGAACATTTCAGAAGCTTTAAAAATAACTAGGGTGACAAGGAACAATACTGCAGCTAGTTTTTAGATGATCAAAAAATTGTTAACAGTAGGTAATAAGGGGACTTCTGCGTACCCTATGGGAGCAGGGGGGCGTGGCCACCCCCCTTCCCCCTCCCCCTGCTCAGACATTTTGTAAACGCCCACCCCTTCCCCCCTGTCCCAGTCAGCCATTTTGTTTTTAAGGTCACATACCCCCTTCCCTATGTGTCCCCACTTTATTCCCAATAGATTAAAGGGGGGACCCCCCGCAAGCACCAATGAGAGAGGACCTATCCCCCCTGACCCCACCTCTCACAGAAGGTTCCCAATAAATATAGAACATACAGCTTTATATCTATATATACATGCTTGCAATTGTATATCTATATATACCTGCTTGCAATTACTATATCTATATTTGCAATAGCATCAGCCCCCGCCGCCAGATTTAGCTATTAATTGAGGCTGCACACCTGCTACCTCCTGCTGTGATTCTCAAAGCCCTCTCTCTCTCTTTCGCACGTGCAGTGTTAATATACCCCCCTGCCCCCCAGCCCCGATTTAGATATTAATAACACTTCCGCCCCCTGCTGTGAAAAAACTATTTCATAACGTTTAAAAGCAGAGCACGTGCACAAGTTTTATGTAGATTTTTTTTTTATGTGACTAATTAAGCTGTGGATTGTGCTCATTAACTTTTAACATGTTCTCTGCGGGAGTGAACCATCTACATCAACATGACAGAGATGAACATACATCTACTTTCTCTCTCAGGTCATTAACCTTTGCATGAATAATCCTGTCTGTGTGAGAGAGAGAGTCTTTCTCTCTCACTCTCTCTCAGCTCATTTGAAGGTCACAAACATGTTTTAACCTGTCTGTGTGAGAGAGAGAGGCTTTCTCTCTCACTCTCTCTCAGCTCATTCATTACCCTCAGTTGAAAATTCAAATATGCTTTGCAATAATATTAAACTCATCTATAGCTATACCAATAAGTAAACTGAATGACCAAAACATGGTATTATTGAATCATGTGCACTACCTTTTGAATCTCGTGCACTACCTTTTGAGGTGTGCAAGTGAAACTGGATCCTCCAATAGATTCATAGGCACCTGCTATTAGTAACATGGTTTCCCCCTCATGATTAAAATTTTTTACATTTTTTATCCGCTAAATCATATAGAGCATCCCAAAGTTCGTTTGTATCTGAAATAGTTTGTATAGGGGAATCGTTAGAACAGCCATAGTGCAAATGACCCTCCTCACTTATAACTATATCTAGGAGATCATATATTTCAGATAAAATAGGATAGCAGAAATTCTCAGTTTTTGTTGCGGACAAAGTTCCATCATCTGCCTCAGTTGAAAATTTAATATGCTTTGCAATAATATCAAACTCGCTTACTGAAATGGCCATCAGTAAACGGGATAGTTTTTTAAATTTTGTATAGCTGTAGCAATGCATCCTTCCTCTATGATAGTTAAACACATACTGAATGACCGGCGGTTTGTTAGTTAGAAAAAGCCTCCAAAGGAACGTCAACCTCACCGCCTTATTGGAGGTCGCTCTTTTTTTATTTGGGTAAAAAGAGGTTCGCACAGGGCTAGGTCACATAAACCTGTGCTATGGAGAAAAACCCATTGTAAAAATTTACATTTCTTTCAACTCTACTTGTCCGTTCTCATGTTCGCATATTAATACAAAATTTCTCTTGTTAAAATCTGTCAAGTTCTCATTATTTAATACGCTTTTAAATTTATCACATAGTAATAAATCGAAATAAGAGTCTCCCTCACTGTCGGGATCGTCGAGATTTAGTAACACTCTGCCTGTACCATAAATTATTGCGCTTTCAACGGTCAGATATGAACCGAGAGGTACTGATTCTAGAGGCAACACCTCACGTGCCAAAGCATTGAATGCACCCATGTTGAAACGTCTCATCTTTCCTAATGATTCAAGTTTCTCAATTTCACTCCTTTTATGCATTCTCCCCACCGCTGTTTGCGCAAGCGCAGTTTGTAGCTTCTTCCTCAATTTGTAATAATTTTTTAACGCAAAGCCTATGCGGCCTGTACCAGGATAAATAATGGTTAATATCGCTCAAATTTACAGTGTTTAAAAAAATTTGTTTCAACTGTCTCGCAAGTCCAATGTTTTCACGAGTAGAATTTCTAATGGCATCCTCACACAAATCAAACCACTGCAGATATTCTCGTAATTTGTTCTCTAATTCTTTATCCGCACACATCCACTTCTGAGGATCCATTATCTACAACTAATTATTTATACAGCGGGATTAATACCGAAAAATTGATAGGTCTTCTACCAACTCCCACGCTACAAATTCTCACTTTGTGTGATTCCAACTCATAACCACAGTAAACGCATACGACCTTTTTTCCATCATAGTAAAATCCTTGTCTCGCATAATTTCTTTTGCTTGTTCTACTATAAAAAGCACAATTCCTCATACTTTTCATTCGATTATTTTCACAAGTATAATCCCCCCTCCTCTCCTATCTTTGGAAGCATGTTAGATGTTAATAGTTGCAAATAATGTTGTGCACTTATTAGAGCGCACCTCCCACCTTCTACATTTTTGTGTATGTTACAAACCTCAAAACACCACATATCTTTAAACTTTGTGAAATTCGGTTTTCGCGTAATATTCCGGTATGGTACGTACATCATTATGATACTTTTTCAAAAATGCCGCTTTTTCTGTTCCCTTTGTAAAAATGCAATCATACGCGCCGAGATATCCTCTTATCAATGAATCTGTAAACTCCGTCTCCCCCTCATCCCATAATATTTTATGATAATGTTGTTCTAACCAGGTAGCCTCGCGAAACATTTTCCAGCTCAAAGTAGATTTCGGAAAAGGCGGTTTAAAGTGTAGTACCACATAATTACCAGCCCGATCAACCAGCGCGAATTCTTTTAAAATTATTTGATTATTATCTCCCTTAAACCAGTGTAGATCCGCAACGGCAAAATTCTTCTTCTTTTTTTCTTCCATCTCACACTGTATTCCCACTGTACGTGTTTTTCCGTCTTCACTAACCTCAAAATCTCCAATCGCCTCTTGAAACAGCGAAGAAGTGGACATGTTGCTCTCTCACACACGCCCACACGAATGATAAATTATTTTTTACATTTCGCCTTTTATATTTTAAACATACCCCTACCGGCAATTTATTGTACTTCTCTAACTAATGAGGTTAAAGGTGTGTATTCCATTATTGAATCACTTATAAGAATACAATATGCCGAAGTCGAGTTTGGTAGTTCTTTACTAAATTCCATATCTAATCTTATATCTGTGGATGTTTTCAAATGGTCAGATTGGTGTGAACAGTCAATCACAATTATTGGTGATTTTTCGCAAAACGCTTTAAAATCAATAGCGTTCCCATGTTCTGCATTTATAGTGCGATTATAGTAACTCGGCGCGAAATCTAAAAACATACGGTACATTATCTGCTTATTCCCCAACAAATTATCATAGGGATAATATTGACTGTTTAGAAATAATTTAACGTTATACAACTCGCACGAATCAAAATCTGACATTGATTTATTAATAGCATTTTTCCGAGCCGTTTGAAAGGCTAAAATTACATAGCGTGGAACATCTAAATGCGATGATGTTTTTATCGCCCACGAATGAATTCTCGATGTCGCCATGTTTGGAAATTCGTGAATCTCCCATCTTCTAAACGCAAGTTTTAAAGGACGATCAGAATCAAGTAATTTCAAAAATTTCAACCTTACGTGATCTTCCAAATGGATGTACGGAATTTTCCACTGTAGTTTATCAATTGTTAAAGAAACATTTGTTCCTGTAGCCGATTCAACGCAGTTTAGATCCGACGCACTTCTCAATAATACAAGCTCTTGTTTCAAGTTTAAAATTATTCGTTGAAAATCTTCGAAAAATGGTAACAAAAGTTTCAGCGGTACGCAAAAAATGAATTTATTATCCGTCAACTTATATCCATCTCTATCAAATCCTGCCAATTGGTATGTATTTGTATCGAAAACATTTTTCAAAAGCAATCCTTTAATTGTAGACGTAATTCCGACAAGTCTCGATTTCGCTACTTGCTGTCCCGCCAATTCATAACGTATCTCATCAAACAGATGGCCTACCACGTTGCTGACAAGTTTATATTCGGCATGCACTGGCGGATCCTCGGGTTTCGCACCAGGCTTTGTACATTTAACACTCCCCTCAATAAATAGAAAGGATTTACAAGGCAGTGTGTATATATCCTGCTGATTTACAGGAAGCCTTACTTCATCCGAATTACCTAGTTTCTGTCCAGAATATGTTGTGTGCGTGTGAAATTCGTACTTAGTAATATCAGAGTAAAATTGAATTTGACTATCGACATCTAGAATTTCACTTATTGCGGCTCCCGACATTTTTCCAATTAACTATAAATCCCAATTTTTCTAGTATTCTCGCGTTTTTAGCTGTTAATCTGTTTTTCGGCGTTAACATAGGTGTTAACGCTACTGAGCTTAAACTCCTACTGAGGCTTTCTCTGTTCTCATCTCGACGCTTAGGTACGGCATTGAATACAATAAAACCCATCTTCTAACTTTTCTCACGAATATGTAACCTCACAGTTATACTATCCCCTCGAAAATCGATAAGTGATCCGTCTTGATCGGTTACCGTCACATTAATAAACTGAATTCTGCGCGTATTGAGAGGTACATATATAATTTCTGCGGGTGTTTCATTAATCAAATAACCGGGCGGTACCCTCGGCAGAAATTCGTAAATAATATGCTTTTCATCTCCGTTAGCGAAGCTTCCACATGCTAAATTGCATGACACCACGATTGTATTAATATGACTGATCGAGACTAAATGATTTGAATAATGCCATGTATTTGCTTCGAGTAGAAGTTTATCAAACCCAAGTGTCTTACCAATTGAATCGTCAAAAGTTAAATCTACTGGTTTATCGGAATAAATTCCAACTTTCATAGTGTTATTATTCGGTTGTATAACAAGACTCTCATCGCTCAAGTTCAATTTCAACTTTATAGCGCTTATTATATTATCAATTTCGTACGATCCTGTATCAAGATTCACCAGTTTATCTCCATATTTAAAACTGGAATTTTTCCCCCTTATTATATTCGGTATACTATTAAACGTCCACAAGTTAACCAATCCAATTTCCCATTCGCGATTTTTATCCAATTCCAGAGCATGGTTTAAATTCTCATATAGATTACTTGTTTTTGAGGTTAGTGTAATAACAGCCATCACTCACTCAGCTAATGCTTTCAACACAAGCGTAAAATTACAACTGGTTAGCAAGAAACAAAATCACTAGGTGCCCACAAATGTCTGTGTTTACCCGCTGCAATTGGTTGGTATTATAGAATATTTTTACATTATTTTCTTTTTTCCAATATTTTGCCAATTCGCGTGGCGGTTGCAAGTCACCGATCGGATCAAAATAATACACATTTTTTCCTCGTTTAATATATGCAGTCCAATGTGTTCCCATTCCAATCTGTTTGTCTAAATTAACAATTGCGAGCTCATTATTTCGAATTTTACTCGGAAGTGTATCAATCATATATATGCCCCTTAGTGGTATATCTAATATTTTGCACCATTTTATCAGGTCATAGTTTGACAGCGGGCCGTTCATCTTTGCGTTTTTCTCTGTCTTTTCCTCTGCTTTTTTCCACCTTGCTTCTTTTTAACCTTAGGAAATAGTGTTACACCGTATTGGGTGGGAGGTACTAGTATTCTTCCGCCTGTTGGATATGGTTTCAGATAAAAACCGCGACCAGCAATATGATTTTTTAACCTATTGATTGCCTTTTGCCTAATACTATCACTATGCGTTTTTCTAACTCCCCTCGTTTTTCGTTTTCTCAAACCGCCACCAAATGCGGATTTCGCTTTCATAATGTTTGTAACAAGATAAGAATATGCCCTCTCAGATAACCCCGTTTTTGGGTCCTTGAAAATTTCCCAAGCTCCATCTGCCAAGTGCCTGTCAGCCTCCGCCCGCGTCTTGTTATCAGACGCTCGGGAGTAAACTATGTCGTGCGTCTTACATAAATCATCAAGACGGTTTATTCCTTTATCTCCACGTGCTAACCTCGACCTTAACCTCGTTCCTGGACCGCAGAAATTATACCCATCTAGGTGCGCTTCTACAGGTAACAGGTCAACCCCCCTATTTATCACTGTACCCAAAATATTCCCAATTTTTGATAAAATACCTCTACCACGCTTACGAACAGTGCGGCGCTTTTTCTTAACAGTGTTCATCCTTTAAAGGTTAAACATAAACTGAACTGTAATTACTACTACTACTACTACATAATTGATTAGTTTTCTTCAAAAGAAAATTCGATTTTTCATTAAAAGTGTCGGCACAATTTGCAAGAACGCTATAGTATTTGTAGAAATTACAAACTGTTTCTCGCTCATCAACCATAAATTTATACCAATGTATCAACCCAATTTCAAAGGAAATTGGTGTTTTATAATATGAATTAACGCAAGATTTAATATTGAATAAAGTATGGTTTCTCAGTGAAGTTGACGATCCAAAGGAATTGAAAAGAAATTGCGTATCATTTTGTTTCTCATGCAGATTGCACGATTTATCTTTATTTAAAAGTAGTACGGTGTTTAGACAGCATAATAGAAATATAAATAGTACTATCGTTTTCCACACGTGCCGCATCGCCAAAGCACATTCCATGTTGACAGATGTAAACATACTGATAAAAATAGAACACCGTGTTGAGGGGGAGAAGCGAGCGCGTGCCAGCGAGAGCTTCCTGCGAGCTTCCTTCTTTTAGGTGCTCACCTACTCCAAAGAGGAATGCTCATCGCATCCCGCAATCCTTTTTTAGATTGTCGCGCACACCGCTAAAAGATCATTCGCGTTTTGAACGTCATAGTTATCGGATCGAAAAAGTGTGATCATCTTTATCAGTTTGAAAGCGTCACAACAGTTTGAACTTTAGCTATCCGCGCACAGCGATAAAAGAGCATTTGCGTTTTTGAACGGCACAACAAGAAGAGTGATCATTTTGAAAGCATCACATCAGTTTGAAACAAAGGTGAGCAATAATAATTCAAATCTTTATTTACATTAATCAATTATAACAAACTCGAAATAAAGCCACAAAATAATCAAACTCATAAAAATTATCTTCAACCCAATCACGCATTTTTACAAGTTTTTGGGTAAATACTGTTAGTGCAAAAAATCTTGCATATTAAATTGGAGCAATTGTAATAGAAATAGTAATTGTTCAATAATATTTACAATAAATCTTCTCACACCTGATTAATGCAGACGACATCTCCATAATCTGATAATAAGTGTGCATAATCCAAATTTTTAAACATCAATCTGATCCATTTTCCCTATTTTGTATGTTTCAGTTCCAACTAGAGGTGTTTCAAGTCTACAACAGAGCGCAAGTGATTCCTCGGCTTCCTTCTCGTGCAGGTTTGTTTACTTTTTTAATTAATTCTCCTCCTCCTTCTCCTTCTCCTCCTCCTTCTCCTCCTTCTCCTCCTCCTTCTCCTTCTCCTCCTTCTCCTCCTCCTTCTCCTCCTCCTTCTCCTTCTCCTTCTCCTCCTTCTCCTCCTCCTTCTCCTCCTCCTTCTCCTTCTCCTTCTCCTTCTCCTCCTTCCCCTTTAAGACTGTTCTTATTATATATACAAAACGATGCATGACACAGTTTTTTCGAATCTGCAATAATTACTTTACAATATACGCATTGCAAATAAGCCGTTTTATGTAGAAAAAATCCATTACTCGCGAAATATTCAGCATTTCTTTTAAAAACCAATATCCTCTTATTAAATGTGTTTGACCAGTGAGGCTTTGATCTTTGATAAAATGTCTTTATTCGCTGCTCGTAATCCCGAAGATTATTAAAATTTTCATTCTCGATAGAAATATTATGCATTCTCCTCCACCCACAATTCGGACTATGTTTTTCATGTTCTTTTTCGGGATCGTCTGTTATTAGCCATTTTTCCAAACCAACTAAACAAAACACGCACTGCACTGAGTCTGGTGGCGTCTTGAATACAAATCCCAGTTTAGCTAAATGTTTAGGCGATAAAAGGGGAGATTCGAATTTTTTCCATCTCTCATCAAAACTTAATAACCTCAATCTTTCGTACATTAAAACGTGTGATTGATCCATAGTGTGCCGATCAACTTCTAATCCACTACTAACTTGTTTGTTTTAGATCAGTTGTACCAGCGGAGTGTAAGAGAGCACACATCTGAGTGAGAGGATACATCTGAGAGAGAGAGCACACATCTGAGAGAGAGAGAGCACACATCTGAGAGAGAGAGAGAGTTCATCATTTGCCATCACCCTTTTACAATGTAAGTAGCGATTATTGACTGCGCATTATTTCGAATTATTTTTCTCGGTAGAAACTATTATTCTGCAGAAATCACACTGCATGCGAGTATCTCCATTCAACTAATTCTGCTGCCTATTGTTGTACATTGGAGGAGTAAACTCGCGTTCAGTATTCCTACTTAGTTTTACCAGCACACTTGAGTGTTTGAAATAATTTACAATTTTTCCCACACCGAAATTTTCTGGATGAATTACACAAAAATTTATCAATTTTGTTGTTACACATATTAAATGTGTGATAGACACCATTACACGATTCGTGATGGTTATCTGCAATATGTAATTGCATTATTCGATAAAAACAAGTATCTGAATTACATTCTCCAATAAATTGGTGTAATGGTTCATTGAGTGCGGGATTTATACACATGCAATAGTGTCCATATTCTCTTCCATAACACTCAAAGCGGTGGAAGCGTAATTTATGTATTAATTGTTTTTCGAACGAGGATTTATTTTTAATAAACTTTTCTTCTTCTTCCTCGTCTGCCGCCACGTTTATATCCATAGATATAATCTGTTTCACACTCATAATCTTTTTTAACCTTTCAGTTGGAGAACACAGTGGAATCGCTTCCTTTGAAAGTCAATCTTTCGTAATTTAGAATAGTCCGTGGTGATCAACTTCTAATCTGCTACTAACTTTTTTGTTTTAGAGAGAGAGAGAGAGAGCACTAATTCGTCAAAATGCGGTATACAATCAAGGATCTGCGTGGATTGAACAATAACGCGATACGTCACCGTATAACCTATCTAGACGAGGAGCTGGACGTGGAATCGACTTTGGAATCTACAAAACCCATAGTATTGAACCACATCGTCGAGGAGTCAGACCGTTTCCACGGAAATGTGAAATGGTTTTTAGTGTTAAATATTATATTACAAAAATTGATTGTTTTGCCCGAGGAAAGTGAACAAATTTCGAGTACTGTAAACTTTCACAGCTACTCGGCAATATGTGTGAATGTTCGTGAAAATTTAGATGAATTGAACAAGTACTATGAATTAGCTATTAAGAAAATTTTAAATTCTTTCCAGAATTTTACAAAATTTGGTAGTGGGTGGGTTTTGAGTAGAATACATTCTTTAGATTTAAACATAATTCGGTATAATCCTATGTACACATCCTCATCTTCCTTTGTAGAGACTCCCGATTTTATTAAGAAAAAGAAATGCATAATTAACGTGAAAAATTCCAATGACGAGAAATGCCTATTGTGGTCAATTTTATCTTTTTTTCATTACCGGCGTGATAACATGAGTGTTGAATATTTGAGCAAGTTTGCTCACACAGTCAACACAAACGGGGTCAACTTCCCAGCCACCATGAGAGATGTTAGGAAAATTGAAATTTTGAATCCCAACATATCTATTAATGTAATTGCGTACGACGATGATGGAAAGAAATTCTATCCCTACAGATGTAGTATATATAGGCAACGCAGACATCAGGTGAATCTTTTGCTTTTAACAACTAAAACCGCACCACATAAATCACATTTTTGCTTGATCAATACCGCGAACGGAAAGAATGGTTTATCGCGTCTTTTGAGCCATCTTTCAAAACATCATGCCCAAGTACACATATGCGAATTTTGTTTCCATCGTTTCACAACTGACAAAATGGTAAATAGAGATGGAAAACAAAATTTGGAAAGGCATCAAGAGCTTTGTTCAAAGTTCGCGGCGCAAAGAACGGTGCTACCCAAAGAAGGTGATGTAATCAAATTTACAAACTATACTTATACACTTAAACCTAAATATGTAATTTACGCCGATTTTGAATCGTTTATTTTACCAATTAAAAGCGGAGAAGAGGGGAAAGAAGAAGCTGTTGCTTCAGACCCTGTTACTAGTAGCTTCACAAAAAAGACACGTGAGCATGTTGCGTGCGGGTATTGCTTTGTAGTGTTAAATATACATGGTGAAATTTGTCACGGACCCATTCTTTATCGCGCGCGAAATGAAAGTGAAAAAATTATTAAAAAATTCGTTGATGATGTAACAGATTTGGGTGAAATGCTTTATAATGATATGAAACGCGAAATACCGATGATTCCATTAAATGAGCGTGAACAACAAGTATTTGATGATGCAAAACAATGTGGTTTATGTGGGAAGGATTTCTTGATTGGTGAGGTGAGATGCAAACACCACTCGCACGAATCAGGCGAATTTATTTGTGCAGCTCACCAAGCCTGTAATTTAAATGCTAAATCACCCGATTTTATTCCATGTTATATACATAATTTCGCAGGGTACGATTCCCATTTTATTGTGCAAGCTTTGGGGAAATGCAAAAGAAAAATACATTGCATCGCCAATTCCTCTGAAAAATTTATGACGATTAGTATTGGTAAAATTAGGTTTTTAGATAGTTTTAAGTTCATGAATGCTTCATTAGATTCACTTGTAAAAAATTTGTCAGAAAGTACTGAATTGGAAACGAAATTTAAAAGGATGCACACTGTATTCAGAACACCTGAACAGCACCAGCTTTTAATCAAAAAGGGTGTGTATCCATACACTTATTTTGATTGTGCTGAAAAGTTCAATGAAACATGTCTTCCTCCCATAGAAGCATTCCACAATGATTTGAACGATTCACCATTGGATCCTGCTGAATATGAACATGCACAGAAGGTGTGGAAAGCGTGTAATATTTCCTCTCTTGGCGAATATCACGATCTATACCTTCTAACGGATGTTCTGCTTTTGGCCGATGTTTTTGAGGATATGCGCTCATCATTATTCGACAAATATGGATTGGATGCTATCCACTTTCTCTCATTGGCACATTTCTCATGGAATTGCATGCTAAAATACACACAGGTGGAGCTTGGTTTGATTCGGGACATTGATATTCATCTTATGATTGAGGGTGCAGTGAGAGGAGGATTATCGGTCATTCCGCATAGGTTCGCTGAAGCGAACAACCCATATATGTCGAATTATGATGAGAGTAAACCTACTAATTACCTTGTTTACCTGGATGCTAACAATTTATATGGATACGCAATGTGTGAACCTCTCCCGAGCGGAAATTTTAAATTTTTGAATGAGAATGAAATCGCACAAGTAGATTTTTTAAACTTGAGTGCCGATTCAGAAATTGGCTACATTCTGGAGGTTGATATGCAGTACCCACAATACTTACACGATTCTCACAATCAGTTTCCCCTTGCCCCCACAAAAGAAGCAGCCCCCCTTCACCTGATGTCTGAATATCAAAAACACGATTCACAAAAATCATCAACAAAACTCCTCGCAACACTTTATGATAGAACAAAATATGTAATTCATTATCGCAATCTCCAGCTTTACACTCAGTTGGGTATGCGTTTAACGAAGATTCATAGGGTAATTAGTTTTACACAGTCCCGTTGGCTACAACCTTACATTCAATTCAATACGGAATGTAGGCGAAATGCCAGGAATAAATTTGAAGTTCAGAACTTTAAAAATTTATCGAATATAATATACGGAAAATCTCTCCAGGGTAATCGACACCATTGCACCGTAAATCTCATAACAGATGAGAGAAAATTGGATAAATATGTTTCCAGGCCATTGTGTAAACGCTGGGTGATTTTTGATGAAAATGTAATTGGGGTGTTTTCAAGAAAATCTGAAATATGCTTGAACAAACCAATTTATGCGGGTTTCACCATTTTGGAATTGAGTAAACACCTAATGTTTGATTTCCACTACAACAAAATTTTGAACATATATCGTCCTGAAAATGTGAATCTATTAATGTCGGATACAGATAGTCTTTTCTATGAAATAAAAACTGAGGATGTGTACCAGGATATTAGGAATAATTTGACATGGTTTGACACATCTGATTACCCAACCACTCACAAATGTTATAGTCTTGTAAATAAAAAAGTGGTTGGGAAATTTAAAGATGAGACAAATTCAAAAATTATCACACATTTTGCTGGCTTACGGCCCAAAATGTATAGTTTTAAATATGTAGATGATGAGAATGAATTGTATAAAAACGTAGCTAAGGGTGTAAAGAAATCTGTTAAAGATCGCTGTCTAACATATGATTTGTACAAAAAATGTTTATTCGAAAGAAGCACACATTACGAGAGGTTCAATATGATAAGGAGCTATTGTCATAAAGTATATCAGATTGCATGTGCAAAAACAGCGCTCTCATGCTATGATGATAAAAGATACATCATGCCCAATTCGGTTGACACCTTGGCATGGGGTCATTATAGAATCCCCCAAGTTGAAGAAGGAGAAGAAAAAGGAGAAGAAGAAGAAGAAGAAGTAGTAGAAGAAGAACCTTCCTCTCAAAGTGTGAGGCGGTGAGTGAGGAGAGGAGAAGTGAGGCGCGCTGCTTCACAAAAAGAGGGTGGCTAAAAATAGATTACCCACGCGACGCGTGGACGCGTGCCGAGGCAGTTGAGATATATCACACGTGTGTGATGTCGACAAAAATGAATGAAATTAGACATAGATTAGCACAAGAATTGCATTCTGTGCCAAGAGTACATTTTAATAGGAGAAAATATGAGATTAAAAGTGAGGTGGATCTGCTTCAGGCAGATTTAATTGATATGAGCTCGCTGGCGAGAGATAATTCAAATTTTACTTTTATTTTAACTGTAATTAACTGTTTTTCTAAATATGCTTATTGTGTGCCAATAAAATCCAAAAGTGCCGGCTCTGTGTATGCTGCACTTGAACCAATTATTCGTAAAAATAAAAATGTTAAATTTTTTCAGACAGACCAAGGTACCGAATTTTTTAATACAAAAGT
The DNA here is from genome assembly GCA_948455865.1 of Conomelus anceps. Taxonomy (NCBI): domain Eukaryota; kingdom Metazoa; phylum Arthropoda; class Insecta; order Hemiptera; family Delphacidae; genus Conomelus; species Conomelus anceps. Next base: position 52,614,241 of record OX418224.1, read on the forward strand.
AAAAGCATTATTGGATAGGTATAATATTAAACATTACCATGTTTTTAGTGAGAAAAAAGCTGCAATAGTCGAACGTTTTATTAGAACTATTAAATCAAAAATCTATAAATATTTAACGCAGCATGGAACAAAACGATGGGTGGGAGCATTACCAACAATGGTTAAAGAGTATAATAATGCTTTCCACAGAACAATTCAAATGCGACCATCTGATGTTCGCAAAAAACATCGAAATCATATAATAGCATCGCTTAATAAGGCGGCCAATGAGAACTTGCGTTTGAAATCTAAACGAATAAAACCGAAATTTAAATTGGGCGATGTTGTACGCATTAGTAAGTACAGACAGGTTTTCGACAAATCGTATAATATTAATTGGAGTGGGGAATTATTTATAATTCATTCAGTCTATCCGACTAAGCCACCTACTTACATCTTGCGTGATTTGAAAGGGGAAATAATTTCTGGTCGTTTCTACGAAGAAGAAATGAAAAAAACAAAGCTGGATGAGGAGGAGCAGAAAGTTTATTTAGTAGAGAAAATTATAAGGAAAAATAAAGATAAAATAATGGTTAAATGGTTAGGTTTCAGCGAACCTACATGGATCGAGAGAAAGAATTTACTAGGTTAAGAACTGTATTGTAAATACTATGTATTATATTGTAAATAAGCGAAATGTTGTATATTGGAAAAGAACTGAAAAATATTATCAATAAATTGATATAATATGTTGAAGCATGTGTTTTATTCAGTTATCCATTGACTATCATAGTGATACAATGGTAAAGGATACGACCATACCCATCATCAATTTTGATGAGGTTATTACAGGTAAACCGAACATTGGCAAGAGTAAAAATGGTAGTTTATTACCGCATAATGCACGCATTATCCTGATTGGAAGATCCAACAGTGGTAAGACAAATACGTTATTGAATTTGATTTTCAATAAAAACGGATTGAAATTTAAACATTTATACTTATTTAGTAATTCTTTGTATCAAGATAAATATGAATTTTTGAAAAAGGTGTTTTCAAAGATAAAATGTGTTACTTTTCATTTATCAGACAATACTGATATGATAAAGCATCCCAACAAAGTTGAGAGAAACTCTCTTGTCATTTTTGATGATTTACAATTAAGCAATGTACCTCAAATTCGTAATTACTTTACAATGGGTAGACATCGCGAAATTGACACAGCCTACTTGGTACAAAGTTACGGATCTATTAAAAAACATCACATCCGAGATAACGCAAACATGCTAATTATTTTTAAACTTGATCAATTAAATTTGAAATTAATTTATAGGGATTTTGTAGGGGAAGATATGAGTTTCAGTGAGTTTAGAAAACTATGTTGGGAGGTGTGGTCAAAAGGTGCTCACAAATTTGTTTCTATTTTTACTGAATGTAAGGCTGAAAATGGAAGATACAGAGAGCAATTGGATAAATTCATAAAGATTCCTTTGCAATGAGGTAACTTTGGTGTTTGCACGTTTTTTGTTCATTCAACGTCGCGGCATTAATGGAGAAAGTTAATATGCGTAAGAAACGCGGTCGTGCTGCTCCTACCGCAGCATCATCTGTTGGGGAGAGAAGCAGTTTAATAGATAGAATAAAAAAATTGAGAAAAACTATTATTGAAAAACACAGAAATTTATTGGGTTTTCAAACACAGAGTGAAGAATTTAATCGTAAAAGGTTGGAACCAATAATTACTCCATTAATTGAACTCAAAAAGAGCACAATCTCTGCCAATGAAACAGTAAAGCGCGAAAAAGAACACAAGGTTGAACCGTTGGTAACGGAGAAGGAGAAGGAGGAGGAGGAGGAGGTGGAGGAGAAGGAGGAGGATGGGGAGGAAGATGTAAATATTTCTGCTAATGATAAATCTGCTTTCTTTGATTCGACTTTGAATATTACTAACCGTCGCACTCGAATAGAAGAAATTTTAGACAACTATTTAGGTGTGTTTCATAACGAGAAATTAGATAATTCTATTCCTTATGGTATACGTTTTGATCATAAACAAAATTTATATTTTATCGGCGATGAGCCCGTAAGTTTTGATGATGTTTTTATAACTGTCGGCGAACAAAGGTTTAGAATGACTCATGGTTTGTTGGAGCTATTGTTTAACAGTAGACCAAATTCAAATCTCTACAATAACAAAGATTTGGCGAAATATAAAAAAATATTATCACTGACATCTGTACATATTAATAACCAGGGTTACGTAATTCGCAATTCTGGTAAAAAATCTCAAATTATACAGAAACTTTTTCCACCCAAAAAACGTTCAAAGTATGGGAAAGGATTATTGAATTTTGTTAGAAATAAATCACGTGATAGAAACTACATATTCTGGGATGATGTTAACGAACTAGTCGAACGGTTATTTATTTTAATGGGTTCAAAAAATGCAGGAAATTCAGCTCACGATATTGAAATCGATTCGATATTACAAGAACTGCGAGAAGGTAACTTTATACAGTAAGAAATGCGAGGACAGCCGGCGTTGCCAGGAAGCTGTTCAGTAGAGCGAAAGAGGAGAGAAAGAAATATGAGAGAGAGATGGGGCTGGGTGAAACCGGCTGTTGCGAAAGAGTATGTTAGAAGAAATGCGGAGTGGGCGCCCCCTCACCCCTATGCGAAACATCGTGTAAAGTGAGAATAGCCGACTAAAGACATGAGCTGGGGTGGTGACGTCAGTGCTGCCAGCGCGAGTCATCTTGACAAGCAACACAAATCGGAGCCTCTCCGCTGGAGCGGGTGTACCGAGGTGTTGATAATTAATTTCGACATTCGAACAATGAACACCGATCGATTCGGTAGGATGCATACAGTGCATGCGAAGCAATTAGAGGAGTTAAAAAAATTAGTAGCGAATTTTGACAAGTTGAAATTTGAATTGAGTGAGTTGAAGAAAGCTGTTTTAACTAGAACAGAATTTAACAATGAAAGAAGCCAACTTGTGTCGTTTGAAAATCTCAATAGTGGATTAAGTATAATTAACAATGTGTTGGAAAAACGCATGCATGATTTAGAACAGGTTGTTTTAACTAGGAGAGAATTTGAGCAGGAGAAGGCTAGTGTGCTGGTGAGTAGACATACCCTCAATAATGAGATGAAAATTATTAGCAAAGAGGCAAAGGCAGAAAGAGATAAACTACTCACTCGAGATGAATTCAATAGGGAAAATTTACTCACTAAAAAAGAGTTTATAATTGAAAAAGCAGGATTCATCTCATATGAACAACTTAACACAGCTGTAAAAATATCACAGGACCTATTAATGGATTATGTGCATAATAATCGAGATTTCAAGAGGCATTTAAATGATCTGATGTATAGATATGCCTATTATTTGATAGAAAAATGTGTAATGACTGCCAGAACGTTTGATTATAAAGAGTTGGAGGGACGAGGACTATTGCCAGAACATACTGTCAGCGAATTTCTTCGGCTTATTGGGATGGATGAGCCGACGATAAAATATGATAGTAGTTTGTTTTTACCTCCTCAACAAGAACGCCTATTACAACGCTATCAATCTAGGAATCGGGGAGTGTAGAAGCATTCTATTTCTGTGTACAGCCCCCCACCTGCTAGGCACGTGTTGCGACCGTTAAATTCTAAGGTTAATGACCTGAGAGCACGTCTCTCTCACACACACACACACACACACACATAAAACTTGTGCACGTGTTCTGCTTTTAAACGTTATGAAATAGTTTTTTACAGCAGGGGGCGGAAGTATTATTAATATCTGAAGCACTGTCCGGGGGTGGGGGGCAGGGGGGTATATTAACACTGCACGTGCGAAAGAGAGAGAGAGGGCTTTGAGAATCACAGCAGGAGGTGGCAAGTGTGCAGATGTAATTAATAGCTAAAGCGGGGGGCGGGGGCGGGGGGTTAGGGATAAGAGCAAATATAGATATAGTAATTGCAAGCAGGTATATATAGATATACAATTGCAAGCATGTATATATAGATATAAAGCTGTATGTTCTATATTTATTGGGAACCTTCTGTGAGAGGTGGGGTCAGGGGGGATAGGTCCTCTCTCATTGGTGCTTGCGGGGGGTCCCCCTTTAATCTATTGGGAATAAAGTGGGGACACATAGGGAAGGGGGGTATGTGACCTTAAAAACAAAATGGCTGACTGGGACAGGGGGGAAGGGTGGGTGTTTACAAAATGTCTGACCTGGGGGGAGGGGGGAAGGGGGGTGGCCACGCCCCCCTGCTCCCATAGGGTACGCAGAAGTCCCCTTATTACCTACTCCCTTAGCCACTTACTTCCCCTTTTTAGCCTTGCCTATTTCCCCCAAACCAGAGTGAATAAGGCGCAATTATTTGAACAGAAGCTGCAATTAGCTGTGAACAAAGATTAGACCCCATTACAGTAGAATAGAGCGTATATTGTTATATTGTTCATTACAGACGTATATTCCTCGTTGTAGACGATTATTAAACGTTATAAACGATAATTCATCTCTATAAAGAAGCTCAATGAGGAAAGTAATCGAAAGTAACCCCACTCCTCGTTTGCGTAGTACGCTCTTTGGATCAAAACATAATGTTGAGGTCTGAAAAGTCACCTGCAGTCGAAATCCGCTATGGGACTACACATACATACATAGAGAAGATGAGATTCATATCGATTGATGGCTTGGACGCAGGAAGTAGCTCAGGTGTGCTGGATGGTATACACACTCACCAATGCAGCCAGACTCTTTATAGTGAGTGGACTATTCTAATCAAAGAGCTCCAGACTTTATTGAAGTTTTGCAGTTTCTATCTTAAGATTCTAATTTATTTCGGTGGGCTTAGCATACTGATATTTATATGTTGTATTTTATCTCAGTGAGGAAAACAATCACAAATTACCTCACTCCTCGTTTGTTTTAGTACGCTCTTTGAACTTTAAGGCTGTGTGCAGGGTTTTTGGTCATATTTTTTTTTAAGTTTATTGTATTGGATATTATTATGTCGTTGAAATGCTATCTATTGCTGGGAGGAAAAATGTTTTACTACAATTATTTTGTGAATTATAGGATTGGAAATTGAAATTTTTCGGTTATGGAGCCAATTGATCTCCCTTAGAGTGATTTTAAACTTTTGATAAGATTTCCATAACTAAAAGACACCTTAAGGAATGAAATTACATATTTTTTATTTCAATCTAACACAGTTTTTCAAAATATTTTTTGAAAAATTGAAATTTTTAAAGATTAAAAAAAATGTATTTTAGAAAAATTAATTGCTTGATTGGAGAAAATATAATGTCATTTTATTCCTCAAGGTGTCTCAATTACAGAAAATTTATCAAAAGTTTAAAATTACTCATAGGTGAACAAAATCACTCCTACCAAGCAATTATTTTTTTTAAATACTTTTTTAAATCTGTTGAAAAATTTCAATTTTTCAAATAATTATTTAAAAAAAACAATTAGATTGAAATAAAAAATGTCATTTTATTCCTCACGGTGTCTTTTAGTTACAGAAAATTAAAAAAACTAAGACACTTGAAGGAATAAAATTATTTATTTTTTACTCCAATCAAGCAATTAGTTTACTCAAAATACATTTTTTCAATTGGTAGAAAAATTTCAGTTTTTCAAAAGATTATTTTAAAAAAAATTTGTTAGATTGAAATAAAAAATATGTCATTTCACTCCCCAAGGTGTCTTTCAATTACAGAAAATTTATCAAAATTTTAAAATCACTCAGATGGAATCAATTGCCTCCCAGAAGCATAAAAAATCAACTTTGAAGCCGCACAAAATAATTGAAGAAAAACATTTTTCCTCACAGCAATAGACAATATTTAAATGCCCTAATAATATTCAATCCAAGAAACCTCGAAAAAATTATGACCAAAAACTCTGCGCACAGCCTTAAAACAATATTTTCTCATGCCTCAATCGCACAGCAAAGAGATGGAAAGTTCTACTGTCTCTATTAGTGTCTTAAACGGTCTTTTATACGATAATATTGTAGGTGTGTACTCGTATCATGCGCACAGAAAAAGGTCGGTTAACCACCAATCATCTTTTGCAGGACACAGTTGCAGTGTTTAGTGTGTGCCATTCATTTCGGGGATTACTCTGCGGAGTTTCCTTTCTCTTTCTCGCTGTCTCTTTCCCTGTCTCTGCGGATATTTCCTTGGGCGAATGTAGGCAATAGAAGGTGAAAACCGGGAAATCCCTTTTAGCAGATGGGAAATGAGGTGACCGGCGATTTGTAACGTCCTTTCCTCTCGGGGGCTCATCTTCTGAAAAAACATCACTATCTTCCATCTTCTTCTATCTTCTTCCTTCTTTTTTCTGTCTACTTTTTTCTTTTTTCATTCTCATTTTTTCTTTTCTCTTTCTTCTTTCTTATTATTTTACTTCTCTCTTCTTCTTTTTTTCTTTCTTCATTCTTCTCTCTTCTCTCGTCTTCCTTTCTTTTTTCTCTTTGTTCTTTATTCTTACTCTTTTTTATTTTTTCTCTATTCTTTCTCTGTTTTATTTGTTATATTTTCTCTCTTCTTTCTTCTTTCTTTTCTCCATTTTTCTTTCTCCTTCTCAAAACTTTCTTCTTCTCTACATATTCTTCTCCTCCTTCTTCTTTTTTTCATCCCCCCTCCTCCTCCTCCTCTGTCTCATCCTGCTCCTTCTCCTCCTTCTTCTTCTTTTTCATCTCTTCCTCCTCCTCCTTATTTTTTTCATCTCCTCCTCCTCCTCCACTTCATCCTGCTCCTCCTCCTTCTTCTTTTTCATCTCCTGTTCATCCTCCTCCTTCTTTTTCATCTCCTCCTAGTCCTCAATCTCCTTCACCCGCTCCCCCTCCTCCTTCTACTCTACTCCTCCTCCACCTCATCCTGCTCCTCCTCTTTCTCCTTCTTCTTATGTTTCTTATCCACGTCCTCCTCCTTCTCCTTTTTCATCTCCTCCTCTTCCTTCTTCTTCTTCTTCTCATTATTCTTCATCGCCCACATTTTCTTCTTCTTTTTCTTCGCTAACTCCCCATCTTCCTCCTTCATTTACAGTTCACGTCCTCCTCCTCCTTCTTCATCTCATTCTTCTTTCCTTTCCTTTTTTTTTCTCTTCTCCTGTCTTCTTCTTCGCCCCCTTCCTCTTCCTTTTCTTCTTCTTCTTCTTCTCTCGTCTTCTCCCCCTTCTTTATTAATCTTTTTATTTTTCTTCTCCATTTCATTCTTTGTCTTTTCTTCTTCTTTTTTCCATATTTATCTTTCCTTCTTCTATTTCTCCTCCTCCCGTCTTCTCATTCTTCTCTATCCCTCTTTTTCTTTTCTTCTTCTTATTCTTTGTCTTCTACTTTTTTCTTCTCCTTCTTTTTTCTTCTTATTATTCTTCTTCTCCTCTTGCTGTCTACTTTTCCATCTTCTCCTCCTCCTTCTCCTTCTCCTTCTCCTTCTCCTTCTCCTTATCGTTCTCCTTCTTCTTCCTTTTCCATCTTCTCCTCCTCCTTCTCCTTCTCCTTCTCCTTCTCCTTCTCCTTCTCCTTCTCCTTCTCCTTATCCTTATCCTTCTTCTTCTCCTCCTCCTTCTCCTTCTCCTTCTCCTTCTCCTTCTCCTTCTCCTTCTCCTTCTCCTTATCCTTCTCCTTCTTCTTCCTTTTCCATCTTCTCTAGTAGCCATTTTGCCGATTGCCTGACCACAATATCAGAGGCACCGGAGTGGACAACCATTCGGGGTCCAAACTATGTACTTACACGTAATGTCCCGAATTTATCACCATTATTATTTTTGCCCTCCAATATTTCTTTCCTTCTCCACCACCCTTCTTCTCTATCACTTTTCTGAGTTGATGATGACATCTCCCCTCTATGTCGTTTTCGTAAAATAGAACACGTCCAACTTTTATCGTATCGTTTTCACACACATTCATTGTTGATTCATTCTTTGAAGACAAAATTGTAGATAACTCATATTTTAATTTCCATGGTGATGAAATGATGTATATTGCATATCTACATGCAGTAACATGTTAATTTCATGTCGACATTTATCTTCTATAAGGACAAACTATTGTTGAGAGTTTTTTATAGAGGTAGAGAAAATCAAAATAAATTCAAAACTAACAATACCCAATCCTATAGTGAAGTCCATTCAATTGAAATATTGTCAACAGTAGATAGGTATATGACAGTTCTAAATCACTTTTGGAGGAAAAAAGAGAAACCAATTACATACCCCAAAAAATCAAATAAAAACAGCTAAATTCGAATAAATTTTTATTAAAAATATTCTTTAATTTAAGTAATTTGCAAGAAAAGTTAAATGTACGTTGTTTTTTAAACGTTAAATATACTAACTTTTCATGTGAATTTAACGACTTGCAGTCAAATATTCATTAAGAATAAGTATAACTTACTTAATCTGTAGGCCGAGCGCTTTCGAATCTTTGAGATCCATCTTCAGAGGCCTCTGACGCAGTTCGTCATGGAACAAGAAATCCAGGAAGTTAAATATACGTTGTTTTTTTAAACGTTAAATATACGTTGTTTTTTAAACGTTAAATGTATGTTGTCAAAAATGATTTCTTTAACATTAATATATATTTTCCATTGTTAGGTTTTTTGGGTATGAAATTGGTTTCTCCTTTTTCTCCAAAAGTGATTTAGAACTATCTACTGTCAACCTTTTATGGTGAATTCAACGACTTTAAGTCAATTTTAATAGATAATAAATAATATTTTTACTCACTTTTGGCCAAACGTTTTGAGTTATGGAGCCTTTGAAAATGAGTCTCCATGAGTCCAAAACGTGTGGCCTGAAGTGAGTAAAAATATTATTTATTCTCAATTAAAATTGACTGCAAGTCGTTGAATTTATCATAGAAAGTTAATATTGACAACGCAGATCGTTATGAAACAAGAAATCCAGGAATGAAATATCGTAACTGGAAATAGACCTAATTAACTCCAAGTATTCTAATTTAGCAGAGCAAATCGTTCAAATAGATATTAGGCCTTCTTCTTGAGAAGAATTACTTACTTCTAATTACTAAGAAGAATAATCTAATTATTAAGAAGAATTACTTACTAAGAATTAATTACTGCAATTAAGCAACAAGTACCATCTCTAATTGAGTTATTTTGCCCTCCTTAATTGAAATCCTATTGCACGTTAATGATAGTTGATTAAATTCACTAATTCTCTAAACGATATGAATCCTATAACATTTTAATACTTGTAGTACATTTTAATTTGGTTGACTTAACTTCAATTTTATGATTCCCTGAACCAATTTAACTTCTTTATTGTATCACTATTACTATCTGCTATTGTGCTATTATTGTGTCGTGACACCGACTTGGGACAACCTTGACCTTTGACCCATTTAACACCCTTGACCTTTGACCTTGACCTTTGACCTTTTACACATTAGTCCATTGTGTCATGCACGACAATATATGTCTTTTTGTCTTTTATTTTCCTGGAACGATTTATTGTATAGAGAAGGAACCCCACACAGGATTACCTTTGGGGTCTCCTATTTAGACAATAGACATGTATTGTGCATTTTTTCTATGAATTTGGTAGTAACATTTAATTTTATATTTTGCATGTACAGTGTATGTTTGTTTGTCGAATAAATTAAATTAATTAATATGTTTTATTTTTGTATCATGAATAACTTCAAGGTCACTTTAAATGTTTTTCAAAATTCTGCACCTTTTCTGTCATGTGTGAAAATATGTATTTTATAGATGTCGTGAAACACTTTAATAAAGACTCTTTAAATATATATTTTTTAAATTCTGAATATTTTCATAAAATACTTCAAAATAATTCTCCAAAATGTCACATCATATAAATTTTAATTCCTGAATATCGTACATGTATTCTCGGAGACCATTTCTTTTTCATTTAAAAATCAGTTTAATCATTTTTGCATTGAATAATATAATTTACGACTTCTTTATATTTATATTTATGAGGAGTGGCCGTAGCCGAGTGGGTTAAGTGCTGGTTTGCTAGCCCAAAGGTCCCGGGTTCGATCCCAGTTCTGACCGAAAGATTTTACCTCGGGCCACTCCCGTGTTTCGGAGGACACGTTAAGCTGTCGGTCCCGGCTGCCTAAAAACAGTCGTTAAGTCACGTCAGAGGCCCTAAACTTATTCAGGTGCGACCTGATAACTCTGACGCCAGACCTGAGCCAGCCAGGTCACACGATATTATATTATTATTACAACTTCTTTAAACAAAATGTAGGCTACAATTTATTTGTGTGAGTGGAAATAATAAATTCTAATATTTTAACAACTCTGTTAGCACATTGAGGAAAGCAATCGCAGCCTACATCACTGGTTGTTTGCGTAGTACGTTCTTTGAACCAAGACAAAATGTTGAGGCCTGAAGAGTGACCTACAGTCAAAATCGTCTATGGTACTACACAGGCATACATATTGTGACAATTCTTTATTTGCATGTTAAAAGAAAAAAAATTGCTATATCCAGTGTTTTAAATGAGATTTACTGAGACTTTATTGTTCACGTTAAGTTTCAAATTCAAATCGTTACGCATTCATCAATTTATTGTTTTGATTTATTTTCTATAAATTGATTTAATATTCATAATAAATTAATTTGTTATTCATTCAGATAGATTGAAAACACAACAATATGTGATGAAACAACAGTATTTTACAGAATTAATCAGTATAACATAATATTAGGGAAGTGACAGCCGCGAGGCGTAGCAGGTATCTGTTCAATCAGATAGAGATAAGCTGCTTTCTCGTAGGTCCTGTTTGTAACGGTGACCGATTAGATTGGCCAGCAAAAAGACACTGTTCTCTGCTGTAAAATCACTTCCCCGTGGTTCGGAATCCACCTAAAACATTAGGTCCAACTCATCAATCCAATCATCCAACTCATTACCCACGCACAGGTCTCAGACCTATGGGGGCTTCATCCTCAGAAAAAAAAATATAATAGACTAGTATTATTCAGGAGTTTAGTCCAATATTGTTTTTATTCTTAAAATTACAATCTAGAGTGAAAATGCTTTTATTGAGTTATTCTCTCCCAGAAATCCTCACGTTCCCCCCCCCCCCCGAAAAATGGAGGAAGGGGGTGAGTGGGAGGGCGATAGTGATCAATCGTAGTTTCCTGAAAAAAAAACAGGAATGAAAACAGTAATGGAAAGAGGAATGGAAAAAGGAAAAGTTAAAAATTAAAAGCTATCGTCCAAATGTTTGTATTGAGTTATTTACCCCTAGTAATCCTCCATTTTTTCACCAAGAGGGGAACGGTGATGAATGTTAGGGATGATAAAGATCAATCGTAGTTTCCCTAAAAACAGGAATGGAAAGAGGAATGAAAAGACAAATGGAAAGAGGAAAAGTTGAGCTTTTACTTTCAACAACTGCACGCGATCAAACTAAAACGACAATCTCCCTTCTATTCAGTTTTCCTTTCTACTGATTATTTTCCTTCTTTAAAGGACATTTTCCCTTTTTTCAGCTTTCAATTGATTCTGAAAAACTCAGTTATGAGTGCTGACACAACTGAATATAAAACAAACCGTGACAGCTCACTCGTCATTTTGTGCTTCTATAATATTTTTTTAATGACCAATTTTCTGTGAAAATAATATTTTACCATTTTGATAAGTTAAATGCTTTATAAAATGTATAAAACTCATTAAATTGCTAGATTAATTATGAATTAAACAGAATTTTTTTTCAATACAATTTAGTGTATGCAGGAGTTTTGCATATATGTACTCTACATTGTAATGCTTACTCTACATTGTTACTCTACTGTACATTTTTTAAAGATTGTAAGAATTTTTTGACAATAAATTTGTATTTCAAATTGATAGTAATTTATGCAACGATTGTATTATGACTGCTTTTAAGCCACAAGTGAAGACTTGTTATCCTAGTCTTATTGTCTTTTTTCTCTTTTGTATTACAATTATACAACCATTGAAAATTATAGAATACACACATAGTACTGCTCCCTGTTCAGTATATATTCAGATACTCTGTGATACCCCTTTAAAAGTGAAGTGAAATATTCAAAGACAATAAGAACGAAATAATTTCATATAATTTTCCATTTAATATTAAAATATTCAATGTGCTTTAACTTTACTCTCAGCTCAGTGTCGTAGATACCAATGTTAATCGTAAAAGAGTGAATTATATCCGGACCGAGCAATAAAACATACGCACGCGCACGTTCTTTTCCGGTTATAAATGACAGAATATTATGTCATGAGAAACAATGAAAATAATGTAGGAAGAGAAAATAGAAAGAGAAAAAGTACAGTGGAATACTGAAGCGGCGCGTGCGCAGGTATTATGAATATACGATGTTTGAGAGGCAAGAATGCCATAAAAGCAGGAGAAAATGATTGCTTTTTGTAATAAGAGTAGTACGAGAGAATGGAAGAAAATGGTGAGATGGCTGGTTGAATAATAGAATAAGGAGAAGGAGGAGAAGGAGGAGAAGGAGGAGAAGGAGGAGAAGGAGGAGAAGGAGGAGAAGGAGGAGAAGGAGGAGAAGGAGGAGAAGGAGGAGAAGGAGGAGAAGGAGGAGAAGGAGGAGAAGGAGGAGAAGGAGGAGAAGGAGGAGAAGGAGGAGAAGGAGGAGGAGAAGGAGAAGGAGGAGAAGAATGAGGATGAGGAGGAGAAGGAGGAGAAGGAAAAGGAGAAGGAGGATAAGGAGGAGAAGGAAGAGAAGGAGAAGGAGGAGAAGAAGGAGAAGGAGAAGAAGAGGGAGAAGAGGAACAATAGGAAAGCGGGTAAAATGTGGAAAATAGAGGAAAAATAATTTAAAAAGTATAAACGCAAATAAAGTGGGGGAAAATACGAAGAGGATGTAAAACAAAAGCAGAAACATGAAACTGTAGAGTAATAAAACATAGAACAAGAAAGAATAAAGATGGGGAAGGAGAGATAGGATAAGAATGGGGAGAAGAAAAAGGAGAAGACTGGAAGGGGGAGGGGAAGAAGAGAGAGAAGAAAAGAAAAAAGAGGTAGAACAAGAAAGATAAGAGAAGATAAGAGAAGAAGGAGTTAGAAGAGAGAAGAAGACATATAATATGAAAGAGGAGAAGCAGAAGGAGAAAAATAATAAATGGAATAGGAAGAAGTGAGGAAAGATGAAAAGAATAAGAAGAAAAGAATTTCCTTAAGATATGAAGATGAATATTTTAAAAAGAAGACGAAGAGCATGTGAAGCGGAAGAAGGAAGAGTAAGCTGGAGGAGAAGGAGATAAGAATAACAAAGAAGAAGATGATGATGATTAAGATGAAAAAGAAGAAAAAAGAAGAAAGAGAAAAATAAAAAGAAGATAAGGAAAAGATGACATGTAGGGATGCAGAGTGTTTTATTCGCCTGCTCTTTTAAACGGCAAACGTCTGAAATGAAAGTGGCTCTTTGTGGTTTTCTCCAGCTAGAAACAATTTTATATTTTCCCCGCACAGGAAAAGCGAGAGGAAATACTGGAAAAGTCACCTTTGGCCCCTGAGTTGAGCACAGACAGACAGACAGAAGAAGAAAAGCGCACAACGTAAACAGCAACGGCCATCTCTGTTTGGGCTCGAAACTGAAAAGATCACTTTGCATTCTAAAAGAATTTTCCCCATTTTCCCAAAGTAACTTTCCCAACAGCTCGTTTTTCCGTGCGTCATTTCCTTTGAATGTCAAGTACAGTGACAACTGCAGTTGGTGGGGGGGGGGGGGGGGGGGGGGGAAGTTAGGTAGAGAAGCAATAGAAAATGTAATTTAGTATTTTTTGTAGACACATTACTCATGGTAACGAGTATGACCTTTTGAATATCAAAGGATTTTCACTTCATTGGGTTGCTATGGGATTGGAGTTAGTCTTGATGGAGAATATAATAAAAATTTTCTGCAATAGTAACGGGCTGTTTTACTTGTTGACAGGTTGTCAGAAAATAAACAAACTCAAATAAAGTTATTATATTGCTTGAATATGGTAGGGAATATTTATTTTTTCTCATCAAATAATAATGTTGAGAGTCTTGTGTTTGTTTCTCACCTAAGGGAAACATTTCAAACATTTTTATTGTAAAAAAACACCATGTATTTTATAGCAGTGTTTTCTGAACATTGTGTTTATTTCATAGAATTGACATCTCTTATTTACATTTTTTCCTACTGTAATAGTTGTCCCAATCTGTGATTTCTTGATAAGTTTTCATTTAGTTTAATGTTTAAATTAATATAGTCCTAGGTTGTTATTTATGTATTTTTATTCACACATTTCAATAAGATATTCACTTTACAGAAACATTTGATTGAAGCAGCTTTGAGAAGACCCATATTATATCCCAGCAAATGTCTATTTGTTGAATTTAAAGTTCCTACGCTCAGACAGGTCTTTGCTAAAAAATTATCACTCTTATTAATAAAAATAAAGATCTTCTCACATTAAATATTAACTTACATAATATTTGTCCATCTGCATTCAATGTTTATAATAGATCATTCACCAGATTAACTATAAATAAACACCAATTTACATATTACATGGACTACCTTCCCCAATAAAGCCCTCAATAACTTCATAAATAATAGATTTACTAAGAAGTTCAGCAATGAAATAGATGAATGGATAGAAACTAACATTTACTACAAAATAGTTTAATGTATTCTTAATAACATGTTTCCCTTCCTTTTCCTGAATTTTCTTTCTTATTTTTTCACTTTCTTGCTTTTCTGAACTTACCTAAATCTTGTGCTCACTGCTGGCGAAGTCCTACTTCTGCCAGTAGTGCCGTATTCAATGTATAAATAGTTATGTTTGGATTTGTTATTAACTTTAAGTATGTATGTTCTTTGTTTTGCTTCATTGTTAATGGTTTCTGTAAATATGGGAAATAAATGAATTTGAATTTGAATTATTCATTCTTAAGGCTTATTCCTGAGTGCCTTATTATACAGAGCCTTTGCAGCTGCGGTTGCGTGCCTTAGTTTAAGTTAAATTACATCAGCATTGTCTGATCGACTATGTCAAAGAACACGAAATAATTAACATTTTTATAGTCAGAGGAAAAGGAAGAAAAGGATGAATAGGAGGAGGAGGAGACCGAGGATAAGGAAGAGGAGAAGGAGGAGGAGGTGGTGGTGGATGAAGAAAATAAGAAGAAGGAGGAGGAGGAGGAGG
This sequence comes from Conomelus anceps, assembly GCA_948455865.1. Lineage (NCBI taxonomy): Eukaryota > Metazoa > Arthropoda > Insecta > Hemiptera > Delphacidae > Conomelus > Conomelus anceps. The sequence continues at coordinate 52,629,406 of OX418224.1, forward strand.
AGGATGAGGAAGAAAAGGAGAAGGAGAAGGAGGACGTGATGGAGGAAGAAAAGGAGGAGGATGATGATGAAGAGGAGGAGGAAGAAAATGAGGAGGTGGAGGAGGAGGAGGAGGAGGAGAAGGAGGATGAGGAGGAGGGAGAAAATGAGGAGGAGGAGGAGGAGGAGGAGGATAAGGAGGATGAGGAGGAGGGAGAAAATGAGGAGGAGGAGGAGGAGGAGGAGAAGGAGGATGAGGAGGAGGGAGAAAAGGAGGAGAAGGAGGAGGAGGAGGAGGAGGAGGTGGAGGAAGAAAAGGGGGAGAAGGAGGTGGTGGATGAGGAGGAAGAGGAGGTGAGAAGAAGTAGAAGATCAAGAAAAACAAGCAAAAGTAGTTTAGTGAAGTAGAAGAAGAGAAATAGAAAGAGTAAGAACAGGGATAATGATTGGTGTGTCATCATACGTTCGACCAGAACATTAAGTGATTGTCAAGAGCATCTTGGATAGCTGTTTTTTTAGGAGGGATGTCTTGAGGGGGTTGGCCGATCGCCAACTGCCCCCCCCCCCCCCACGGAAAAAACTCCCCAAGATTCCGATAGGAAGATGAATGGCTATGCAGTGACAACCTCTACTGCAGAAAATCGAAACTTCTCACTTCATTCACTCTTCTACTATTCTTGAAGTTGTAACTTTTAGAAAGCAAGACGCTTGAAAAGTTTTTCACTAGAGTGTGTGTTTGTATATATAAGACGATTGTTGGGGTGGTGATAAGATGCAATAGCAGCAGTAGTATATATAGGTATAAACAGTGACAGGAACTTGACTGTTTTGCATAATGTATGCAGGCCGACTGACTGAATTTCAGAATAGAACTGAGCTACAAGAGCAAGTACTCTGGTAACTGTATTGGCGGGCCGCTTGGCGCAGTTGGTTGGGGCGTCGCAACTTCAGCTTGCTGTCGTCCAAGTGGTCGTGGGTTCGAATCCCGCTCCACCGTCAGGCATTTATATGTAATCATTCACCTCATTACCCACGCACAAGTCACGGACTCATGTGGGCATCATCAGCAATAAAAAAAAAAAAAAAAAAAAAAAAAAAAAACTTTCCTTTAGAAGAAGAAAAAGAAGAAAAAGGTGGGGGAGAAAGAGCAGGAAGAGGAGGAGGAGTAGGAGGAGAAGAAGATGACGAAGAAGCCAATAATTGTGGAGATGAATGATTAAAATCAAGAGGATAAATAAAGAGGAGAAGAAAAAGAAAGAAGAGAAGAAGCAGTAGGAAGGAGAAGAACAAAGAAGATGAAGGCGGAAGAGAAGTAGGAGAAGGATGAGAAGGAGGAGAAGGAGGAGAAGGAGGAGAAGGAGGAGAAGGAGGAGAAGGAGGAGAAGGAGGAGAAGGAGGAGAAGGAGTTGAAGGAGTTGAAGGAGGAGAAGGAGGAGAAGGAGGAGAAGGAGGAGAAGGAGGAGAAGGAGGAGAAGGAGGAGAAGGAGGAGAAGGAGGAGAAGGAGGAGAAGGAGGAGAAGGAGGAGAAGGATGAGAAGGAGGAGAAGGAGGAGAAGGAGGAGAAGGTAAAAGTTGACATATATGCTTTGATATAATCACATTATATTTGTTTACATTATAATCTGTCACATTATTTAACTGTCATAATTATGCTTTCTTCTAGAAGCGTCTTGGTACTACAGTTTCTATACAGTTAACTGGCAGTTTCTTAATCTTTGACAGTATAATGTTATTCAGATTCCGTACTAAATTACCACCAATTCTTGGATGAGAGACTTCCATGACAAAGAAGATTTATTGGTAGTGTTCAGTAGCCCGCTTCACATATTCACAAGAAATTGAAATTGAAATTGAAATTAAAATCACAGAAATTGATAAAGCAAATTGAGGATAAATAAAATCAATAGGTGGAACAAATAAATTACAAACATGTTTAGAGTAAAACAAATAGACATACTTATGGAACACAATCATCATCAGGTTTGAGTTCAGTGCTTCAAGAACTTGACGTTATAAGCAGTATTATCACTCACGTGGTGGTTCGGAACCCACCTAGAATAGTAGGTTCCCCGTAATATGGCGTGAAGGGCTAGGTGGAACTACCCGTAAGGGTTACACACCAATAACTGTCATACGCTTATTATTATTTTTTAGTACAGATACGCGGTGTGAGCAATAAACTTTAACTGGAAGGAATCAATAGAAAAACAAATAATAAATCAAATAGATAAAAGGAGTGAAACAAATAGAATAAACATAGTTACGATGGTACTCATCATCATGCTTGAGTACAGCCACGGTGTCAACAATGAAATTTTACTGGAAGGTTATTTCCGGGTAGGTTGTTGTCTAGGGAGGGGTTATAAATGATGAAAACCCGTAATATGAGGGAGAAAGGTGATGGTGTTGAAGGAGGGGGTGAGGGAGAAAGGAATTTAGTGAGGGGGGGGGCAAAAATATTGGCAAGTAAAAGTTCAACTTAGTTGAGACGGCTTCCTCGCTCGCCTTTGTGCTACATTGGAGTTTTATATTCAGCCCGCATTTGCTGACTTGGCAATAAAACTTCGCTACACATTCCATCCGTATATGGAGCGGCCACTTTTTGACAGGTCACGTGGTTTAGGTTGGGGGGGGGATTGACTGATGGTTAGGGGGAAGGAGGGTAATATGGCGGAAAATAGAAAAGGGGAATGGGCTGAGGATCTTCGTTTTGCTCAGCCCAAGGGGCTGATATGAATTTGGAGATATTTTTGGGGATTGGGCATATCCCAACACTTTTAATCTTCTTATTTTTCTCCTTCTTCTTTCACTACTTCTACTTTTTTTTTGATGATGAAGACCACATATTTCTGAGACCTGTGCGTGGGTAATGAGTTGGATGATGGTGATTTATGAGTTGGACCTACAGTTTTAGGTGGGTTCCGAACCACCGGGAAGTGATTTTCAGCAGAGAACAGTGTCTTTTTTGCTGGCCAATCTAATCGGTCACCGTTACAAACAGGACCTACGAGAATTCTTCTCCTTCTTCTCATTATTTATCTCCTTGTTTTCCTGTTTCTTCTACTTCTTTACCTTCTCCACTTCCTTCTTCATCTTCTTCTTTTTCCTTCTTTTTTCCTCCTTTCTTCCTTCTTGTTCTCCCTTTTCTCCTGTCTTTTTCTTCTCGTTTTTCCCCTTTTCTCCATCTTCACCTTATGCTCCTCTTCCCTTTTCTCCTTCTGCTCCTTCTTCTCCTTTTTTTACTTCTTCTCATTTTTCTCCATTTTTCCTTTCTCTCATCTTATCCTTCCTCTCCTTCTTTTCCTTCCTCTCTATCTTTTCCTTCTTCTCCATCTTTTCCTTCTTCTCCTTCTTCCCCTTCTTCTCCTTCTTCTTCTTCTTCATCGTCTTCATCTTCTTCACCTTCTTCTCCTCCTTTTTTCCTTCATTACCTTCTTTTCCGTCTTTTTCTCCTTCTTATTCTTGTTTACCATTCCATTCTATCTCTATCCTACTCCTTATTCTTGTTTTCCTTCTCATTCTTGTTTTCCATTCCTTGAACCCCCATTCTCTCATCTCTTCAATATCCCTTTTCTTGATCTTCTTCTTGTCTCTTTAACCCATATTTTACCTATCCATTCTCTTTCTTGGCCTTTTTCTTGTCATTTTCCTTTTGTTCTTGTTCTCCTTTTTGTTCATATTCCCATTTCTTCTTTACATTCTTGTCTCTTCAACTCATTCCTTTTCTTACCCATTCTCTTACCTGGCCTTTTCTTTCACATCGTTTCTACTTTTGTTATCCTTTTAAGAGTAACATTTCCACCTTCATCACTCCTTCTTAATCAGCTTTTTCTATTTTCCTTTGTCTTCCACTTTTCTCTTCTCTATCCCTTTCTCTCCACATCATCTTCATTTTTTTCTTTTCCTTCATTATTCCCTTTCCATTTCTCCTCTTCAGTCTCATTTTTTTATATTTCTCGGTTTTTGTAATTTCTATCCTCCCTTATCTTCTTTTTCTAACACTGTCTCTTCTTTCTTGCTTTCATTATTTATTTTTTCATCTCCCTTCCTTCTTCTTCTCTATTTTCATTCTCCTTCTTTATCCTCATCTTCTCTTTCTTTCTTTTTTCTCTTCTTTTTCTTCATCTACCCCTTTTCTTTCTTTTTCTATCTATTGTCTCAATCTCTTCCTTTTTGTACTTGATCTACTTATTCTCTTCTTCCTCCTCCTGCAGTTTGTTCTTTTTACCTTCTTCCTTTTGTTTCTCCTCTCCTACTTAATTTTTTCCTTCCCTCTCATACCATATCTTCTTTCTCTCTTTTTTTCATCTCCCTTCCTTTTCTTCTTTATTTTCATTTTTCTTCTTCTTCCTCTTCTTTTCCTCTTCTCTTTTTTTCTTCTATTTCCTTTCATTTTTTTTATTTTCTCCATATTTATTATTTCAATCTCTTCCTTCTTCTTCTTGGTCTACTTATTCTCTTCTTCCTCCTCCTGCAGTTTGTTATTTTTTCCTTCTTCCTTTTGTCTCTCCTCTCCTACTTATTGTTATCTTCCCTTCTCATACTACATCTTCTTTCCCTCTATATTCTTCTTCTTTTTCAAACGATGTCTCCTCATCTTCTTTCTCTCTCCACCTTCCTCTTCACGGACTGAACAGTAAAGGACTATCTCAGCCTCCTAAAAAACGGTCCCCAACCCCAAAAAAGGGGGCCACAGTGTCAAAAGCTTAGTTGGGGGGGGGGGAACCAATCGATACCCTGTAACCCCCCCCCCCCCCCCCCACCCCTACAAACAGTTTAAGAGGACCAACTGTGACACAACCGACCCTTTTCTATATCAATATTTACTCGCCTCTCTTCCAGAGTAAGAGTGATGGAAGAGAGAGTGAGTTAGAGAGTAAGTTTGTGAGTGGGAGTGAGAGAGCCTGAGTGTGTGAGTGGGAAAGTGATAGAATGAGCAGAACTTCTTGGCTTATTCTATTTCGAATACGTCGTCGTTTGGCCCTGTGCGAAGCCAGCGCTATTCCCTTGAGTGACTTCCCACACCTGCACCAATTGGTCCTCCGTAGGGCGATAAAGGTCATAGCCCGAGGGCATTCGTCGCATTTAGTACTGAATCCCATATGGACTCGGTTGTTGGATGAAATTTAAAGGAAACTAGGTTTGAGGAAATACAGCTTAAGGAAAGAGAAGGGGATGTGTGGGGTTTACAAGGTTATACTAGAAAGGGAGTTTGATCAATTTCAAGGATGAATGGATACAAATTTTTGAATTGAATTAAATAAGAATGAACTCGGTTTGGAGTACTGTATAATATTATAGCAACCAGTTGAGTATTTTGTAAAAAGGGAGTCTTCTAGATTCAAAAAATGAATGGGGATATTTGAATTTAATTAAATAAAAATAATTTCTCTTTATAGTGGAAAAGGTGATATTGTGGAAGATATCCATAATGAGTAATAAGACTTGAAGTTGTCACAACCACATTTATTAAAAACTGTGATAAACTAGTTTCGGTTGTTACACCATTATCAATCTCGAACAAATTTAAACTAGTATTGGAATGGTTTTTTACCGACCTAGGTATCCCCTTTGTCAATGTTTGCCTTTGCCAATCAAATGCAGAAATTCAATATCTTCTTCGGCCTTGAACTTGTGTTCATCAGTAATGAGATGCTCTGCTCAAGGTTTCCATCAAAATTGGATATCATGAAATATTTTTAACTGTGAATTTTTAAATCAGTTGTTTAATGAAATGAAGCAACTTTTTTTCGATTGAAATTTTCAATTTGCCTTTGTGAACTAACCTTAAAGCAAGGTTAACTAATGTAAGTAAGTCAAAATATGCAAAGAGAGCAGTTTTGGACTTTTAACGCCGTATTTATGAACGTTCCTTCAGTTTCCCTTGACTCGAGAAACTCTTGAAATGCATCTAGAAAAGAGGCATTTCAAGAGTCCCTCAAGTACTATGAATTTCGTTCAATTTAACTTACCAATCAATCGTATAGCTCACCTAACCTAACATAGCCTTGATTGTTTGTTGACGATCAGGTGTGGGTTTGAAATCGAATTCAAACTCAAATAGATTTTCAAATTTTCAAATCAGCTGATGTGACTATTGCATTTAAAATTATCTTTGCTGCACTCAAGAACTTATTCCACACTCGCCTCCAGCTCGTGCGTAATGCATTTCTCTCGTGCAGCAAAGAGCTACTTTGCGCACTAGTTACACAAATAACTATTTCGAAAATGTTTTGAAGAAATACTATGTTCTGATTGGCTCAAACTCCTGTACTTGAAAGTGGCAAATTAGTGTAAAAAAGCTTTATTATGTCAATAGTTTAGTAAGGCATGGAATAAAGTAAGCTGTATTGAAATCACTTCATAGCCTCTTATATCTACTCTATAATATAGCCGTAGATAAAATTCTGTTTGAAACTATATGATATAAATCACTTAAAAAAAAACATCAATTGATGATTGTGTAGGAAAGCAGACTTTACATCATTTATCTCCGGGCTCCCATTCTATCATTAACTCTTTCTATTTCAACTGTCTGTTTTTTATTCGTCTTCTTTCTTCAACTCTCACTTCTCTGGTCTCTCTCTCTTTTTCACCTTCTGTTCCAACACTCCCTTTTTTTCTCTCTTCTTTCTTCAACTCTTCCTTCCCCAATCTTTGAAACAGTGAGAATTAAATAAAAGACAGTCAAGAGTGTTTTAATCTCAGTTTTATGCCCAATTACCCGCCCCCGTTGCAGAAGAGGTTTGAGATTGCCAGCAAACCATTTCAGTCTGTCTGCGCATTTTTTAATCTTAGCTTCGGTATGAGACGAGAATATTAATGCAAACATTTCTCTCGTGTTCAATAATAATGGCAATTCCCCGTTGCTGGTCTTATAATTGGTCACTGAAAGCTTCTGCTTAGCCAAATCTCATTTCACTACAGATTTCCTTTCACATCAGACTCATCTTCACTCTCTAAAAGCACTCCAGTGAAATTAAAAGCACTTATGGAAATCTATTGCAGCCTGGTGCTTTATTCGTTATCACAGAGATAGTGTTTTTTTTTATCTCTGCTTATTAGAAAAAATAGTCTTATTCATTTATTTGTTCATATTCAAACGGAATCAATTCAAATTAAAATTCGTTTTTTTGCCATATGCACAAAAAACATTAACAATGAAACAAAACAAAGAAAATACATAAGTTACTTGAAATTAACATCAAATCCAAAAAAAAAGCTATCTTTACATTAAATATGGCATCACTAGCAGAAGTGGGACTTATTCATTTATTTGTTCATATTCAAACGGAATCAATTCAAATTAAAATTCGTTTTTTTGCCATATGCACAAAAAACATTAACAATGAAACAAAACAAAGAAAATACATAAGTTACTTGAAATTAACATCAAATCAAAAAAAAAAACTATCTTTACATTAAATATGGCATCACTAGCAGAAGTAGGACTTATTCATTTATTTGTTCATATTCAAACGGATTCAATTCAAATTAAAATTCGTTTTTTTGCCATATGCACAAAAAACATTAACAATGAAACAAAACAAAGAAAATACATAAGTTACTTAAAATTAACATCAAATCCAAAAAAAAAAAACTATCTTTACATTAAATATGGCATCACTAGCAGAAGTAGGACTTATTCATTTATTTGTTCATATTCAAACGGATTCAATTCAAATTAAAATTCGTTTTTTTGCCATATGCACAAAAAACATTAACAATGAAACAAAACAAAGAAAATACATAAGTTACTTAAAATTAACATCAAATCCAAAAAAAAAAACTATCTTTACATTAAATATGGCATCACTAGCAGAAGTAGGACTTATTCATTTATTTGTTCATATTCAAACGGAATCAATTCAAATTAAAATTCGTTTTTTTGCCATATGCACAAAAAACATTAACAATGAAACAAAACAAAGAAAATACATAAGTTACTTGAAATTAACATCAAATCCAAAAAAAAAACTATCTTTACATTAAATATGGCATCACTAGCAGAAGTAGGACTTATTCATTTATTTGTTCATATTCAAACGGAATCAATTCAAATTAAAATTCGTTTTTTTGCCATATGCACAAAAAACATTAACAATGAAACAAAACAAAGAAAATACATAAGTTACTTGAAATTAACATCAAATCCAAAAAAAAAACTATCTTTACATTAAATATGGCATCACTAGCAGAAGTAGGACTTATTCATTTATTTGTTCATATTCAAACGGATTCAATTCAAATTAAAATTCGTTTTTTTGCCATATGCACAAAAAACATTAACAATGGAACAAAACAAAGAAAATACATAAGATACTTGAAATTAACATCAAATCCAAAAAAAAAACTATCTTTACATTAAATATGGCATCACTAGCAGAAGTAGGACTTATTCATTTATTTGTTCATATTCAAACGGATTCAATTCAAATTAAAATTCGTTTTTTGCCATATGCACAAAAAACATTAACAATGAAACAAAACAAAGAAAATACATAAGTTACTTGAAATTAACATCAAATCCAAAAAAAAAAAACTATCTTTACATTAAATATGGCATCACTAGCAGAAGTAGGACTTATTCATTTATTTGTTCATATTCAAACGGAATCAATTCAAATTAAAATTCGTTTTTTTGCCATATGCACAAAAAACATTAACAATGAAACAAAACAAAGAAAATACATAAGTTACTTAAAATTAACATCAAATCCAAAAAAAAAACTATCTTTACATTAAATATGGCATCACTAGCAGAAGTAGGACTTATTCATTTATTTGTTCATATTCAAACGGATTCAATTCAAATTAAAATTCGTTTTTTTGCCATATGCACAAAAAACATTAACAATGAAACAAAACAAAGAAAATACATAAGTTACTTAAAATTAACATCAAATCCAAAAAAAAAAAACTATCTTTACATTAAATATGGCATCACTAGCAGAAGTAGGACTTATTCATTTATTTGTTCATATTCAAACGGATTCAATTCAAATTAAAATTCGTTTTTTGCCATATGCACAAAAAACATTAACAATGAAACAAAACAAAGAAAATACATAAGTTACTTAAAATTAACATCAAATCCAAAAAAAAAACTATCTTTACATTAAATATGGCATCACTAGCAGAAGTAGGACTTATTCATTTATTTGTTCATATTCAAACGGAATCAATTCAAATTAAAATTCGTTTTTTTGCCATATGCACAAAAAACATTAACAATGAAACAAAACAAAGAAAATACATAAGTTACTTGAAATTAACATCAAATCCAAAAAAAAAACTATCTTTACATTAAATATGGCATCACTAGCAGAAGTAGGACTTATTCATTTATTTGTTCATATTCAAACGGATTCAATTCAAATTAAAATTCGTTTTTTTGCCATATGCACAAAAAACATTAACAATGAAACAAAACAAAGAAAATACATAAGTTACTTGAAATTAACATCAAATCCAAAAAAAAAACTATCTTTACATTAAATATGGCATCACTAGCAGAAGTAGGACTTATTCATTTATTTGTTCATATTCAAACGGATTCAATTCAAATTAAAATTCGTTTTTTTGCCATATGCACAAAAAACATTAACAATGAAACAAAACAAAGAAAATACATAAGTTACTTGAAATTAACATCAAATCCAAAAAAAAAAACTATCTTTACATTAAATATGGCATCACTAGCAGAAGTAGGACTTATTCATTTATTTGTTCATATTCAAACGGATTCAATTCAAATTAAAATTCGTTTTTTTGCCATATGCACAAAAAACATTAACAATGAAACAAAACAAAGAAAATACATAAGTTACTTGAAATTAACATCAAATCCAAAAAAAAAACTATCTTTACATTAAATATGGCATCACTAGCAGAAGTAGGACTTATTCATTTATTTGTTCATATTCAAACGGAATCAATTCAAATTAAAATTCGTTTTTTTGCCATATGCACAAAAAACATTAACAATGAAACAAAACAAAGAAAATACATAAGTTACTTGAAATTAACATCAAATCCAAAAAAAAAAACTATCTTTACATTAAATATGGCATCACTAGCAGAAGTAGGACTTATTCATTTATTTGTTCATATTCAAACGGAATCAATTCAAATTAAAATTCGTTTTTTTGCCATATGCACAAAAAACATTAACAATGAAACAAAACAAAGAAAATACATAAGTTACTTAAAATTAACATCAAATCCAAAAAAAAAACTATCTTTACATTAAATATGGCATCGCTAGCAGAAGTAGGACTTGATCACCAGCAGTGAGTACAAGATTTAGGTAAGTTCAGAAAAACAAGAAAGTGAAAAAATAAGAAAGAAAATTCAGGAAGGGATACATGTTATTAAGAATACATTAAACTATTTTATAGTAAATGTTAGAGATTATCCATTCATCTATTTCATTGCGGATTTTCTTAGTAAATCTACTATTTATGAAGTGATTGGGGACTTTATTGGCAAGGTACTCCAAGTAATATGTGAATTGATGTTTATTTATAGTTAATCTGGTGAATGATCTATTATTAACATTGAATGCAGATGGACGTATATTGTGTAAGTTAATATTCAATGGTAGAAGATCTTGATTTTTATTATTAAGAGTAATAATTTTTTTAGCAAAGTCTGAGTGTAGGAAAGTGAACGTAAAATGGATTGCTCCATTATTACATACAGAAACACATACAAAAATATAATTATAATTCTGTTATAGCAATTTAAAATATTGATGAACAGAGATAGTCCAGCCATGTGAGGTTTGACTCAGGTAAAAATAAGTAGCCTAGCAGAGGCGGATTTGATGATTTGCCGCCCCTGGGCTATCAACAATTTGCTGAAAAGAAAGTCGTCTTCCTTCAACTTTCAAGTCGTTTGTTCCTCGTTCGTAATAGAGATACCTAGAGCCTCACTGCAATTTTTATGTTTAACATTTTTTTACAAATATTTTTATTTTTTTTGAATATTTTTTTATTTTTTACCTTTTTACCAAAATTTGCCGCCCCCTGAATTCTGCCGCACTGGGCTACAGCCCATTCAGCCCATATGTAAATCCATCCCTGTAGCCTAGCGAAATTTTCGCGGAATGTTTATGGGGTCTTAGGTGATCAAAATTTAAAACGTTCACTTTCTATCCTGATACAGAATGTCTCAAAAACCACGGGATTTCGGCTATGTTTTCAGATTTTTTCTAATTTACGCCCAAACTGAACATCGTACGAAAAACACAATTTTGCCTTTCTTTTAGTACACTAATTTCACAAGAGAATGATACAAATTTTATTGTCCGGCCGTATGTCTCTTAAGTATGTGCCGTAAGTTTCCACTTCTCAAAATATAGGTAAATTCTACAAGAAATTTGAGGTTCTGACAAATTATTAATCTCTATATCTTGAGAATGTTGAATCGTTCATTTATAATTTGAAATCCCTGTGAGGATAATTCAGTTCTCTAAAATTTAAAACCAATTTTACCTTTTTATCTTCCTGAATTTGTGAGGAAGAGCTGTGCAACATTTTTGTGCACACCAAGAAATAATGCTAAAAGTTAAATGAGGATCTGAAGAATTTCTAAAAATTACTTCAGGATGTCCAAAATTTAAATCGATTCCAATGACAATTCAATTCAGCCAAATTAATTCAATTCTGTTCAGTTTTATATATTGTCAACAACAAAGTACGTAGCCTTATCGCCCCCAATGTGAGATCCATTTCAACAACGTTGATCTCTTTCAGTGATTGATCACGTAATCCATGTATCTAAACATATATTTAAACAGAGATATATATTTTCCAATAATAATGAATAAGTACCAAAAACCACGACTAAAATTTTGTTGCATCCCTCTTGAAACGAAGCTTGCGTAAAAATAATTTTTCTTGTAATGGTTATGGTGGTATTGCAGTAAATATCCGCATATATCACCTACAGTCGAAATCGGCTACATGACTATAAAAAATTTTTTCCATGGTTGAGTTCATGGGAGCCTTACCGGTAACCGGTTAATGTTACTGGTTAATGTTACCGGTGGCGTCTGATTGGCCTATTCAAATTTTTTAACGTCTATAAATTTGAATAAACCAATCAGAGCCACCGATAAGGCTCCTATGTACTCAAACAATGTTAGTAACTGTAAAAATACTATCTTGTTTTCATGGTAGATAATAAATTTGGCAGCATCAAGACTCATACATTCTAAATACAACAGTTCAGCACTAAATACGACACACCAGTGGCGGATTTACAGGGGGGGCTTTCGGGCTGAAGCCCCCCCCAAAACCTCCAGAGTGTAAATTTTGTCCAATCAAACCACCAGTTTGAAGCTCGTAAAATATTCATTATAGCAAAATTACCGAATTCCACTACTAAGTCTTCAATTGTAACATTAGGTCCCATATTTCTATAAGAGGAAAAATAATCGTCAGATAAAAACTTTAGAAAAACATCTCTTTTTACAGTGTGGAATTCACACAAAGTTTATCTATTAAAACTAGATGAAACATTAGTTCATTGAAAAATTTGTATCTTATTAAAGCTCCCACATTGATTTTCATTCTTAAAAATTGAATAATATGACCGAAATATCGGAATAATACTAGGTCTATGTTCCTTGACAAACTGTTGAACACACCAGATTCAGCCATAATTCAATCAAAATTTTCCAATGTAATTTAAATTTAAGTTAATTTTATCGCCGATATGATTCAAAGCACTAGTAAAGCTATTTTTCATTTCCCAATCATATGAATAGTTATAGTTCGGGTATGATTGATTATGAAAAATTCAAAAGCTTTCACAATACCTGTTTTTAGTTCACCTCTACCCCCCCCCCCCCACACATCACTATCATCAGTAGCTAACCAGCCACCCCCAAAAACATTTTCTGGATCCGCCACTGCGGCACACAGTATCCATTGACCGCAAAAACTGAATTGTAAACTGTGATTTAGAGAGATTATAAAAATCAGTTGAACATTATTTATTCACAACAAAAATGCATTGAAAACAAATTATGAACATTAGTTCATCGTATATGGTGCGAAATATTCATGAACGTGAATATTGAATTAAAAATGCATTCCGGAGTTACAACGCACACACTGTGATTGTGATCTTGTCATTCATAAACAATTCACATTCCGGTGGTGAGCAATCATTCCCTTGTTATTATTGTTGTTATTTGAGCTGTGCCTTTGCGTGACCAACCTAACCAACCAACGCCCCTTGAGTCTATGCCCTGCCCAGCAGTGTTGCCACTACCACAGCACGACACCTGATAACAAATCAAAATGCCACTGACACTAATTCAATATTTCCGGCTTCTGTCCAAACACTCTTTATTAATCGATTAACTGTGGCCAGTGTTCGCAAATATATGCAAAAAATTATTAATTTATCAAAAGTTGTATTTTTTATCTCTCCTCTTCCTCCTCCCCCCACTCCTCCTCCTCATCATCATCCTCCTCTTCTTCCTTCTCCTTCTCCTCCTCCTCCTCCTCTTCCTCCTCTTCCTCCTCCTGCCAGTGTTCGCAAATATATGCAAAAATTATTAATTTATCAAAAGTTGTATTTTTTATCTCTCCTCTTCCTCCTCCCCCCACTCCTCCTCCTCCTCCTCTTCCTTCTCCTTCTCCTCCTCCTCCTCCTCTACCTCCTCTTCCTCCTCCTCCTAATTTCTACCTCATTTCCACCTCTTTCCAATGTTATAATACTCCATATAATATCCTATCTCAGATAAGACAAGGCTCTGGCTGGCTTTGTTTCCGGCAGTCTTGGGTTCCAATCTCATTTAGCCATGGATGTTTCTCATAATTCACCCATTTACCTCATTACCACGCACAAGGCTCCAGACTCATGTGGGCATCATACGCAATAAAATAATCTTCAAAAAAAAAATCAAGATTAGAATAGAGTAGAATACTTCATAGATTTACAACATTTTTTTAACGAGTTTAAAATAGCATTATTACCGTCGCATAGGTAGAAAATGTACAGCAAGTGATATTAATAAACTAAAGAAAATATTGGTGACGTATTTACATAAAATGGCAAAGTTTGGACAAAATTCGTCCATTCTTAACATACCCTTAACTTAAGATGGCATGTTGTTGGAAATTATAGGTTAATTTCTAACTCATTATTGGAAGCAAATATGTATAATAGGTATATGAATATAATAGCAGATTTTTTATATAATAGTGACTGATATTTTTGTACAGTAGCATTCATCGATTACCATCAGCTATTTAATGCTGTTGTCAATATCCGCCATTGTGGAAGTCTTCAGTATAGACTTATAGCACTAGAAGGAATTCGAAATTAATAAATTCTGCTTCTGTATAAATCGAATATATTATTATGTCTCACTGTTATAAACTATATTTAGAAATCAAATCGAGTTTATATTTTGTACTGTATGCAGCCCTGTCCGCTGTCCATTTAGTCCAAATCCGCTTTCTAGGAAACTGAGGCAGCTAGGAACAAATACGGACCTTTTTCTACAATAAGAAAACCCACATCCATTATCAAATTCATTAGAAATACTTCCAGGCAGCCATTTTTTCCTGGAATTCAGGGAAACCCTGGCAGTAACTCTCCTATTTTTGTATTTCACCTGCAACCACCCAACCTCTCCATTACAGTAGTCAAGCTCAAAGCAACGAACCGCACTCCAGAAGCACTTCTCTTGTTCTGATGCAGTGGAAAACTTCATTAATGTCACTCTTTGTTCGCTTTTTGATGGAAGAGCTTGTCGGCCTGGAAAATCCAAAAGAAAAGCGGGTAGCAAACAATTTCCCACACGGTGGGTGGGTGTGGGCAGCTGGGAAAACCGGAAAATCCAGCGTAATGAATGGGTTTCCCAATGTGGGTCTTTATCGAGGCTGGATTGTTGACTTTTGTAGCGGCGGGAAATGATTCATTTTTGAATTTTGATACCTGTGGGACCATTTGAGGAAAATCAACTTGGTTTGTTTATTTCTATTCAATAGAATATTGATAATGGGGTCATTGGAGTGGGATGGGAATGTTATGAATATTTAATTTTATATGAAATGGGAAAGTTTGAATAGAAAGTGATCAAATTGTTTTTTTTTTTTTAGGATAAAGCCCACATAGATCTCAGACCAGTGTGTGGGTTATGAATTGGATGATGGTGATTGATGAGTTGGACCTTCAGTTTTATGTGGGATTCAAACCATCGGAAAGTAATTTTACAGCAGAAAACAGAGTATTTTTTGCCAGCTAATACAATTGGTCACCCTTACAAAGAGCGCCCAGGAGTTCATAGCTTTTCTTTCTTTATCTGACTGAACAAATACCTGTTATGATTCGTGGCTACCTCTTTTCAAAGATATAATGTTTAATTTGTGGTATTGTTTGAAGACTCGTATATTTCAATTTTTGGACAGAGCAAAGGAGGCAGGAACATAGCCAAAGGAGAGGCTTTGGTGGGTGATGAAGAGAAGGGAAAATGAATTATCACAATGAATTCGAGTTGAAACATCGTTCTTAGGGCAATAATGGAAAATAATGATGATAAATATAAATATTTTTATTTTTAATCACTTAATTTGTGTATCATATTGTGCTTGAAGCTGAAATTAATCTCATTTCCAATAATAATTGTTTCTTGAAAAACAGTATTCTTAAGCAATTTAGTCCTGTTATTTGTGTATTACATTAACTAATGAGTATTGATGAAAAAACATCCTTTCCACCTGACAAAGCCTGAAAAACAATATTACAAATTTGTGATCAGTATAATATTTGCTTAGAAAAGAAGCTTCGTTCAGTATAATATGAAGGAAATTATTGATTTTTTAAATATGTAGCCTACTTTATGATTTGTTTTCCATGCATTGGACGTTTTAATTGAAAAAAATTACTCCACCCTCATGACAAATTATATCTGTACATCTGACGTTGTTCTAATAGTAATATTGACGAAATTGATTAATGTAGTTGATAATAACCATTATATGTCAATAGTTATCAATATTGTTATTCAAATTTTCTTTAAAAATTGAATATTCTTTTTAACTGTTTCTTTAGTGTTCTATTTGGAGTGAACTTTCAAATCAATAGCCTTCAAGTCAAAAAGAACCATTTTCTCTATAGAGTGAAGTTTTTTAGCGAATTTAATTTTCCAGTGTAAATTATCCTCAATGTTTTGGACAATATAGCACAGTCAAAATTTGTGAAGAGAGTAGTTTTGCACTTTGTCTGTTACATCACTTCATTGGTATTTTGTTGCATCTTCATTGGTATTTTGTCAATGAATGAATAAATAAATAAATATTGGTATGAAAGTACCAATAGAGATGTTTTAAATTATTCTTCTTGATAATATTATAAACTGGTCCGAATATTATTTTACAGTTCATTATAAGATCACTTATTAGCTTCTACTGCTCCAAAGGAATACTATTTATAGTTTATAATGTTCTGTTTAAATTGGTTTTTTAACAATTAGAACTCATATAGCAATTTCTGCCCTTTGCATAATCAAATGCTTTGAAAAATAAATAAAGGTTCAAGTACCTGCGTTTTGGTACGGTATGCAATTATTATAGTCACTAAAACGCAGGCATTTACACTTTTATTTATATTTACTGGTATCCGGAGGCTAAAGAATTCAATTTAAAAAATAAAATAGAAATTAAGTTTAAATTAAAACAAGTTTAAATATTTTTAATAGAAATTAAAACAGTTTTACTTTCATTATTCCTTTTCTCCACAAGTTCGTTTTTTCTTATATAATTTCATTTCCTAACCTAATATGTTTTGTAACCTTTGAAGCTATCAAAATATTGCTATGTTATTGTTTTGTGTGTAGTGAAATAAAGCTTGAATTTAAATATTGATCATTCTTATTAAAAGTCCAACCGGGCTCATAATTCAACTTTGTATATTTCAAAACAGGAAACTTATTGGAAGTATTCACGGTTTTCTAAGAATTTTTTTCAAAAATTCTGTATTTTTTTCAAGAATTCTGTATTTTTTATTTTGTTGTTACAGGAAATGGCTTCATTTTGTAAAAGATAATTGCGGCACCGCCAAAAAATGGGGAAGAGGAACTCAAAGCTAAAGCAGGACACAATCGACCGTCTCATGAATGATACATACTGTAAGCCTGAAAATTATTTTTTATACTTTATTTTCAATCTTTTTTCTATAGAATATTTCGTTAATCGCTTCGGAGTGTTTTAATGTAAATGTATAGAAACGTGAAATATTTGAAAAGTAATTAATTGAAAAAATATTTAGTTGATAAAGCATTTTATAGTGTACAAGAGCTCCTCTCACATCAAAATTAAGCCTTATCTCAACTATAATAAATTGATACAGTATTTATGGTAACTAGTGTATAAGATCGTACAGTGTTGTTGACATGACATGTCTTATACTCCTTAAATGAAGTCTCCAAGACTTCAAACATGTCAGATTAACAACATTATACAATCTTATACACTAGTAACCATAATAATTATTGTATCAATTAGTTGAGGTGAGGCTTAATTTTGATGTGAGAGGACTACAAACAAAAAACATTGAAAAAATATGTTGTAAAATTCCATCTGGGTTATTTGTTCAACGACAGCTTGCTAGATTTAATGACAAGTTACTTTTTACAGCTTACCATTGGCTTTTACTGTCACATTAATTAGTTATGCTATCTTAGTACGGGTTACTTAACTCATCAAAACAAAACCTTGATAGGATGTTTAAGATCCAAAAGAAAGCTGTTAGGTGTATGGAAAGAGTAAATGGTTTACATTCATGTAGGCCGTTGTTCAAGAGCCTTGGTCTCCTGATTGTACCTTGCTTATATGTGAATGAAGCTACTATATATATTAAAAAGAGCTATATAAACCAAAATCTTGACGTAAATGATTATAATACAAGAAACCGAGGAGATTATCACTTGTTGAGTCACAACACTAGCTTATACAAACAAAAACCTAGCTATATTGATAGGAAACTCTACAACAAGCTACTGCAGTTTTTAAAGTCTTGAAAATATAGAAATATTTAAAGAAATATTTAGTTATATTTTGAGGATGAAGCCCACATAGGTGTGAGACCTGTGCGTGGATAATGAGTTGATAAAGGTTTTTAGATTGTACAAGAGTTCCTTTCACATCAAAATTATGCCCCACCTCAACTAATTGATATTTGATACAGTAATTGACTAGTATATGGTCACGTTAAGCTGTTGGTCCCGGCTGCCTAAAAACAGTCGTTAAGTCACGTCAGTGGCCCTGAACTTATTCAGGTGCGACCTGATAACTCTGACACCAGACCTGAGCCAGCCAGGTCACACGATATTATTATTACTATTGACTGGTGTATAATATTGGTAATATTGTATGCATAATAATACTTGTTGATCTGACTCCAAGTCTCCAATATGTAATCTACAAAATTTTTAAAATAATTAGTTTTATTATCAAGTACCCGGTGGATCGGAACCCACCTAGAATAGTAGATCCACCATGTTCCTCATAGCATGGCTCAAACAGTGAGGTGGAACTACCCGTAAGGGTCTCCCCGTCATTAAATCTGTACACTAATTATTATTATTAGTGATCCGTGCTTGGTTCCAAACTCTGTGGAAATTCAAACAGGGAGTGAAGAACTTAAACTTAACTTACTTAGTAAGTTACTCGATTATTCAGGGTGTTGTCAACCTCTGTATACCAACCAACCAACTTCTAAAACAAACACTAGAAGTTAAGCCACTCGAAAATTTAACACTAGTCTGCCCTACGAAATTTATAAGGGTTTGCAAAGTTGCTATGAATAATAGTTTCAAGTCTCATGACTGATGTGTGATTAAAATTTTACAAAAGGTAATGAATTTAGTAAATTTGAAAATCTCCTTCATCTTGCAATATTTTAAACTGTTTTCCTATTATTATATTGTACTTTATCGATTTTCAATTGTACTTATTCAATATTAATTTAATTATTTTTTATTATATTATTGTACTATTTTTAATTGATTCATATCTTCAACTTCTTGGTTTTCAATGAATAACCGGCTTCTCGTATTTGTGTGATTATGATGCACGAAGCCGAGAAAATAAACACTTGGTGAGTTATTTGAACAAAATCCTAGTTATTATGTTCGTGGGAAATTCTGTAGAAATTCTAAAGAATTTTGGAAATATCGAAATATTCAAAAGAAAATATTTAGCTGATGAAGCTTTTTATAGTGCACAAGAGTTTCTTTTCATAATTGTAGCTCACCTCAACTAATTGAAATTAAAAAAAAAGATGTATTCTTTTAATAACAGCTTTACAAAATGAAAATAATTATTATAATTATGATTATTTTGCCATAAAGTTATTTTTGAGTTTCTTTCATATCAAAACTGTGCTTCACCTCATCTAATTGAAAAAAAGGTTGTAATCTTTCAATAATAGCTCTAAAAAAATGAAAATAATTATTTCATAATTATTATAACTATGGTAATTTTGCCATAATTCTTTTTAGACTTTCTAAATTGCGTTTTTTTAACAACTCCTATCAGTGGGTGAAGATGTTTTTACTAAGTTTTTGCTGGCGATGCCTGAGTGATAAAAAATATTCTTATTTTTTCACATTTTTTAATAATCATAATAAATAATTTGAATTAAATTTATTATTCGATAAATAATTTGAATTTGGATAAAGTAGGATGTTTCGGATTCAGTGGCTATTATGACTTACGAGAAGCCTTTGAATCATGGCAGTTCTAACAAATATAGGCCCGAACTTTATTTTATATCATTGGTCAACAATAAATGCCAAACTCTAAGAAACACTAGCTTTTTATTATTTAAATGTATTTTTTTTTCATTTTTCTTACTATCAATGAAGGCATTTATAAATATAACTTTTGTTTCATAAGAACTCAACAAGATAAACAAGATAAAATATTTTCATAAGAACTGATCAAGATAAAATGTTTCCATAAGAACTGATCAAGATGAAATGTTTTCATAAGAACTAATCAAGATAAACGAGATAAAGTATTTTCATAAGAACTGATCGAGATAAACAAGATAAACTGTTTTCATAAGAACTGATCAAGATAAACTCAGCTACACTTAGTAATCCAGAAAAGAAACACTTTGCAAGGTAGATAAATGAAGAGGAAAGCAAAAACGAGCACAAACAGATGATAAAGAGTATTCTAAGTGACAGAGGACCGCTAAAAAATGAGCATAAAGTTAACAAAAATGAGTGAAAACGACGGAGCTACTAACGTGAGGTTTACTGGAGTGGGATGTGGTGTAATCTGTGGGCGGGTTGGTCAGTTTGGGGGGTTCTAAGGGGTTGAGGGTGAGCAGGGGGGTAATGGTGGTTTTAGGGGGCATTTGTGAGGGGGGTGTTTAGGGGGCAGTTGTGAGGGGGGGTCTTGACCAGGTGAGAAACGGGGCCCAGTAGTGGAACAGGACATGAATATTTTAGCGCCTACCTTCTAAACAGATTACTGGCGCTCTGCTGCTAGCATTGAAGTATGGGTAGCTGTCTTCGTGTACGACAAACTACCGGGTCTGTCCATTACCTTCTGTTTGGGACATAATATTCTGGGAGTGACAAAAACGCTGGGAATGCATTTATGGTTTGTTTTAACGTCGGTTGGAGTTGTGTGGAGTAGATTTTTAACACCTATCTGAGAATAAAAATCCCTTCAACCTTAAAACCCTACAGCTTATCAATTCCTGAAATTAATTTACCACAAGTCTCAGACTCATATGTGCATCATCAGCAAGAAAAAAGTGTAAAGAGTGATTTTATTTCGGTCTCCAATCGAACCTCTTCCTTGAATACGATCTTCAAGTTAGTTTGAAGTAACTGACAATTTAACAAACTGGAAAATATAAAGAAACAAAATTTATTAGTAGCACTTTGAGGAATTTTAAATTAATAAATTCTGTTCAAATTATCATTATTACCCGTGTTACAAGCTACAAAAATACTTATCTAATTCTACATCAACCTTAAATTCAAGCAAAGAACTTGTCATCTAATTGAGGAAGGGATGTGATAGCCGTGAGCCGTAGCAGGTATCTATTCAGCTAGATAATGATAAGCTACGAACTCATAGGCCCTCTTTATAAGGGTGACCGATTGGGCAGCAAAATAGTCTCTGTTTTCTGCTGTAAAATCGCTTCCCGGTGGCTCGGAACCCAACTAAAACTGTAGGTCCAACTCATCAATCACCATCTTCCAACTCATTACCCACTCACAGGTATCAGACCTATGTGGGCTTCATTCTCCAAAAATACCTCGTGATCTCCACAGCTAGATAGACTTATGTAGGGTAATTTTTAAATAATTATTATAAATTATATATATTCATTATTATATTATTATATATTCATGACTATAATATTATTTATCTGTTAATAAAAGCTTCGTTAAACGGACCGTAAAGGAACTACAAGCGTTTAGCCCAGTTTAGTTTAGTTTTTTTTTTTTGTCACATACAACTACAACAAGATGCTCCAGTGGCTTGTGACACGTCATAGAAAGGCACAGTTAAACGATTAAAAACAAATAAAATCACATGCCAAATAAGGAGATTCATGTTTGATTTAAAAAAACATAAAACCACCGGTTCAGGTAATTGGAAAGACTGTATGGGAACAAGTCAATCAAACATATTTGAAGCCCCTTTTAAAAATACTCGGGTTTTCAACATTTTTTATTAAACAGAATTTTATTAATTTCGAATTCCTTTAATTGCTATTACTTTATACTGAAGACTTCCGCAATGGCGGATATTGACAACAGCATTGAACAGCTGATGGGAATCGATGAATGCTACTGTACAACAATTTTTTATTACAAAGTGGAAAGCATTGAGTATTTGTATGCGCATAGATATTTTTTTCCTTAATACCCCCCTCAAAGGTACGCCACTGGTAAGATTGAACATTTTAATTTTTTGATCATGTAGAATACAAAAATAAAGCGCACGTCAAGCATTCGCGAAACACTCCGTAGATGACGCGACCGACCTTGTACTTGATCTAATGCACGACTGACCAAGGCCTCACTATCGAGTATAAACAGTGAGTATATAGCGAGGCCTTCGGCTGACCCACTGCCTTGTAACGGTACAGGCGACCGTTGCGTTGACATTGAACCAGCCGTTTTGACCTTGTAGGAAAACTACTCTGTGATAGAGTTTTCTTTTCTCCTTTCTCGTTTTCTTCTCCTTTTCCTTTTCTTTTGCTCCTTCTGTATTTCCGATCGCTGAATCCGAATCTGAGCTTTTCTGGTACTATTTCGTGGTGCTGAATTGTGGGGGCGCACCAATGACGGGAGGGGGGGGGGGGGACAAACGGGACCGGTCCCCCATAAGAGGTTTTCAAGGACGTATTATAAGCTGCTGAAACCCTGACACTGAATAATAAAGGTTTTGGGGAAATTGGGGGAAAAATAATAAATAATAGGATTAAAGTTTTAGAATGATGAATAAAGCTAATATCTACTGAAAACGTGTACGGTGTACACAAAAAATGAAATACTCTGACACAATAAGTGAAAAGTATAAGATTTCATTCCCACATCTTCAGGATGGACAAGAAATATGAACAGACACCCAAAACAAATATTCGATTCGATAGAAAAACAAAAGCAATTGGGTTTAAAATTTAATGATCTGAATAGATGGGATAATCAAAAACCGTAATAGCCTCAGGAATATTTTGAAAAATCAAAATCAAAGGTTTCAGGAATAGTCTAAGCTTCTCCTGTCTAATATATCCTGTATTCTCCTATAGGGCTCTTTGCATTACGAAGTTGATAACAAATTTCTTACACAATAAAGTTGATTGTTGGCTTTCTTTGTAGTGGCGAAGGTGACATTGTAAAAGGTATCCATAATGAATAATAAGACGAAATTATCACAACCACATTTATTAAAAATTTTGAGAAACTAGTTTTGGTTGTTATACCATTATTAATCTCAATCAAACTAAAACTAAAGTACAGAGAAGCTGAATATATTTACTGAACATGAAATGATACTATTGGCTGAGCGAGAAAGAGGCTGACCTTCATTGTTGTGATTGACTGACAAGTCACGCCGCCTGGTGGGAGGAGTAACAAGCAAAAATACGAGTCGAATCAATAACTAAAAAAACTAAAAAATTAGAAGCTCACTGAAATGCAGTCAAGGTCAACCGAGAAGTACCCGAAAGAACCGTTTTTTTAATTGTAGACTGGAATTATGATGAAACCAAGTTAGTTCTATTGAATTGGTTAAAATAAATTTGGTCATTTAAACTAGAATTGGAACAGTTTTTCACCAACCTAGTTATCTCCAAAGCTTCTAAAATGTTCAATTGTCTGCCTTTGCCAATCAAATGCAGAAATTCGTTTTCTTCAGCCTTGAACTTGTGCCCATTATTAATGAGATGCTCTGCAAAATTTGAATCTCCTTTTTGGGTTTTCCAATCGGCATATCTTTTCAAAAGATTCTGAACAGCTACTCTACTGAACTATATACCTGAGTTTATCACTCCTGCGCCTTTAAACCAGAAAGAGAAAGAAGAAAGGAGAAGAAGAAAGAGGAAGAAGAAGGAAGAAAAAGGGGAAGAATAAAGGTGTAAAAGAAAGGGGAAGAAGGGAGAGAAGAAGAAAGAGAAGAAGGAAGGGGGTAAGGAAGGAGAAGAAGAAGGATGATGAAGAAGAAGGGGTAAGAAGGAAGAGGAAGAAGAAGGGAAAAGAAGGAAGAGGAAGAAGAAGGGAAAAGAAGGAAGAGGAAGAAGAAGGGAAAAGAAGGAAGGGTAGGAAAAATGGGGAAAAGAAAGGGAAAGAAGGATGGGGAAGAAGGAAAGAAAAGTAGAAAGGGAATGGGGAAGAAGAAAGGGAGGAAGAAGGAAGAAAAGGGGAAGAATGAAGGGGTTGAAGGTAGGGCAAGAAGGAGGAAGAATGAAGGGGTAGAAGAAAGGGGAAGAATGAAGGGGTAGAAGGAAGGGGAAGAAGAAGGATGATGAAGAAGAAGGGGGTAGGAAAGTGTACAAGAGCAAAAACTTACTCCCGTAGAATCACAAGGCAAATCAAAGTCACAATAATTTACAAGCCCAGAATTATTGAATAACAATCCAAACCAACTTCTATAATGTTGACAATCATTGTGTGCAACAAAGAGAGACACAAAGGAAAGAGAAGGACAGAACGATTGATAGTTGGACACAAAATCGATAAACGGAACGACAAAAGCACAACTCGACGCACTTTGCAAGTGATGACGACGTCAAAGTGGGAAGCCGACAACGGAATTGGGGGAATTTGAAGGACAAAGGGGAATGGGTGGGGGAAACGGGGGAAAAGGATGTGTGTAGGAGGAAGGGGAAGGTGGATGTGTGTAAATGGAAGGGGAAAAGGAGGGGAAAAGATAGGTTAAGAAGGAAGGGATTAAGAAAGTAGAAGAAGAATGGGAAAGAAGGAAGGGGAAGAAAAAAGGAAAAGGAGGAAGGGGAAGAAGGAAGGGGTAGAAGAAGGGGAAAGAAGAAAGGTGAAGGAAGAAGATAAAGAAGGAAGGTGGAGGTGGTAGGAGGAGAAGAGAAGGAAGGGGAAGAAGAATGGGAAAGAAGGAAGAGGGAAAAGAAAGAGAAAGAAGGAAGGTGGACAAGGAAGGGGAATAAAGAAGGAAAGAAGAAAGGGGAAATCGTAAAGGGAGAAGAAAGAGGAAGAAGAAAGGGAAGAAGGAAGGGAAGAAGGAAGGGAAGAGAAAGGGAAAGAAGGAAGGTGAAGGAAGAAGGAGAAGGAATGGGAAGGAGGAAGGGGGGAAAAGGAGGATAGGGAAGAAGGAAGGGGAAGAAGAATGGGAAGGAAGGAAGGGTGAGAAGAAAGAGAAATAAGGAAGTGAAGAAGGAAGGGGAAGAAAAAAGAGTAAGAAGGAAGGAAAAAGGGAAGAAGATAGGGAAGATAGGAAGGAAGAGAATGTAGAGAAAGAAGGAAGAGGGAAAAGAAAGGGAAAGAAGGAAGGTGGAAAAGGAAGGAGGAAAAGGAAGGAGGAAAAGGATGGGGAAGAAGGAAGGGGAAGAAGGGGAAAAGGCAAGCCTAGAAAGCCTGCAGTTATATTTTAAGTGTGCTAGCCTATTTACAAGAAGGAAACAGCACAGGAATCAAGTAGAACAATCCTGTTCTGTTTTGTAACCCCAAATTCCTTCATTCTCATGCTGATTCCTTTTCCCCCTCTTTCCTCTTCGCTCTCACTCCCACCTCACACTCACACTCTTACACGCTTTCTCTCTTGTTTCTTCTTTCCTCTCTTTCCAACCATTCTTTCATTTATTCACTATCACTCTAACTCTCTTACTCTCTCTGACACACACACTCACTCATTCTCGCTCTCTTTCTCTCATTAAAGTAATTTTGATAATGACTGTTGGACCTACCCATATTTGCTACTTCTTGTTTTTTTTTACCGTATTATCCTGATAACATGTAATATTATTTTCACTCAAGTATGGAGTTATGGAATCGTTTATGGAGTACATAACAAGTCATGTCAGGTCAACAATTATATTGTTACGGGTTCTATGTCTAAAATAACGCTGCCACTCAAATTTATCACTCGCACTTTATTTACACACATAATCCACAACACGCACTGTTCAGTAATGTCTTACACAAAATAAGCAATCAAAAACTGATAAATCGATATTGTTCAACTAATAAAGAGTTTTTAATTACTGTACAAAAATCAATCACTAAATGGCGAAAGGCCAATCTAATATTAAATAATAACTGTCTAATAAACAATTCATGAACAATTATGAAATAATTCAAGAAGAACGTCGAAAAAGAACAATTAACTTACGTAACACAAGTCCGTAATACAACAATAGCTATTAGTAGTCCACTCGTATAAATTTAAGAGGTAAATTAATTTCAACTAAAGGCACAATACACGGTAATTAATTATTATCACTACAGACCAAGAAAGTTCATTATCACAGTTTGTAATAGCGCTAACGGGATTGCACTGTCCGTATTAACGTAAACAGGAGCTGTCACTACTGCCACTTTTCGCATCCAAGATCGAATTACTACTGAACTAACTTTTACGAAAGCGTTAGCCTTAAATAGGTTTTTCATTATACTAGAAAGAACTCCATCTCTCTATCAACTTCTAAATAAACAGATAAGGACTCTCGCATTTTCCACAATATTCGATAAGATTCCATGAAATTCTAATTAAACACCTAGCATAATCTACAAAGTTCAAAGTAAATATCATAAAGTGTCAAAAGAAGAGTAATTAATTGCTTAGAAGTTAATATTGACACAAACAGATAGCGCTGTAAATCCTTCTTTCCGTGTTCACAGCAATATATACAATATTACTATTCTTATTTAGAGTGATGCTACGGTGTGATGTTACGCGACAGGGTTTTGTTACGGCGGTACGATCCTGTCTGAATACGTCTTCAGAAATAGAGGAATTGAACCTTTGACAGCTTAGACTGTAGCATTTCATACCAATTCTCCCCATAATTATATGAACTTACTTCAATAACCTTCATAAATTAATGCGGTTAAATACAGTAGTATTAATTTCATCCTAATCTTCTACACAATTCCATGAGTAATTACTGTCACCTTTGCTAGTTCGTGTGAGTAATCCTACTAACAATTCCTACTTACATCAGATCTCATCAGTAATTTCAATAGACTTGAAGAAGATTAGTTCCCATTTGATGTAACCGGCTCCTTTTGGTGAACTACTTACAGTTCTCTTCATCCAGCAAAGCATGTTAGAGTGATAGGCACTAAACCCAAGTTTCAATAGGAAGCTCCTTGTCTACGGATCCGACTCTGTCACCATTAATAATGCATTCATACTATATATACATAGATATGCAGAATATACAGACCTATAATAGATATACAGGATATAATACATATACAGTCCTATAAATAGATATACAGAATAGGCATAATACGGGTCTATTTGGAGAGAATATGACGGTTATTTGGATAGCGTGGCCGCCATATTGGAATGTCGGTATTAGAGCGCGAGCGATTCGAAGCGTGATTAAATTGACTCCTGAGGGAATAAGATGTGCACGCCTACATTATATGGAGGCTCTCACACATAAGCGAATACTCAAGAGATGATTATTATCGGATAGGACATGGAAATTGATCCCCGAGGGGAGGGAGTGAATACAAAATACTATTTCCATCTCATTTCTTTGCCTTATGGGTAAAATTAGGGTTCAATATCTGGGTTACCCCTAAAAATATTGGATCTTGACTTTATTTTTTTGTAGATTACGTCTTGGAGACTCCAGTTAAGGAGTATAAGACAAGTCAGATCAACAATTATACAATCTCGTACACTAGTTACCATAATTACTGTGATGTTGAATATCCATCTTGTTTCCACTAATATGTAATATAAACTAAAAAAACCACTTTTAAATGGAAATTAACTCACGTTATGGCGTGACGGCCGTTTCGCTCTGTTGTCTAGAGCATCGTCAGACGACCCACAGTACACTGACTTCAGTCAGTGAAGACTTGAAGACTTGAAGTCAGTGTACTGTGGGTCGTCTGACGATTCTCTAGACAACAGAGCGAAACGGCCGTCACGCCATTACGTGAGTTAATTTCCATTTAAAAGTGGTTTTTTTAAGTTTATATTATAATTACTGTATCAATTAGATGAGGTGAGGCTTAATTTTGATGTGAAAGGAACTCTTGTACACTATAAAAAGCTTTATCAACTAGATCTTTATTTCTCTCATTATTGGGAGCAACTGCGGGGTTTACGCTGGTAAACCTGTGAAACTTTGAACCTGTAAACGTTAAAATTAAGTCAGTTTGGTTCGGAACCCACCTGAAATAGTAGGTTCACAATGTTCTCCATAGCATGACTCAAACGGGGAGGTGGAACTACCCGAAAGTCATAAGCCGCCAATAAAAGTCATAAAAAAAAGCTTATGTTTTATGCTTATTATTATTTAGTAGCTTATGTTTTATGCTTATTATTATTTTAGTAGTCTACAAGTATGACGCTAGCAAGTTCATGTAAAAATCCTCTGCTATTAAACGGTATGTTCTTATTCACACACAGAAACAGCTGCCAATGTTTTGATTTTTACTAGCCAAACGAACGGAATCTGTTTTGCATCATAATTATTTTTATATTCGACCCCCAAACTCCAAAATCAATAGCGATCTCACTTGGACTACAATGAAGCTATGTACCAAGTTTCTTGGAGTCTAGAATTTTTCTTTCAAGAACTAGAGCACAGACGGACGGACGGACAACGTCACGAATTCTATAAGGTTTTATCGGGTCCTTAACAAGTCAAAAATTCTGAAAAACGCTGATTAAGAGAACTTTTGACCTACTAAAATCTAATTTGTTACATAAATGGTCAACGGAATATTCTGCAGCATAAGATTTGTGTTTAAAATATCTGCACATTGTCCCCGTCAACTTTTGAGAGTCTCATTTATAAAAGTTATTCAATTATTTATGAGTGATTTGTAAGTTTCGTGGTACAAGCTATTTATTTCACAGATAAATTCACAACCATGTCTGGTTTCAAGTGAAAAACACATCTCTCAAAACTACAGAACGACCTCTACAGCAAAAAAAGGAACATTAGTGGCCGAGTGTATGAATTATACAAGGCCCCACTAAAATAGTCCAGCCAGGGTTACCCCATCAAAAACAATGAGCTTTCACGGTCTACAGCCGTGAAATATTCATGAAGAAATCATGAATAATGTAAATACTTGCAGTTTAAAGCAACAAAACGAAGCCGGCTAAGCTCTGGTGACTTCCATTCTTGGGCTTTTTCAGCGGCTTAATCGCTTGAAAGGATTAGACAACTGAATTTAAGGTGCTTAGCATGATCCTGGCCAGTTTAAGTTCCCTGGAAAAGTAAGTTGAGACTTGGAAAGGGGCGAGCAGTTGTGTGTTGAAAATCAGGTTGGGGAGGTCGACTCACCGAGTGACCTATTTTTTATCGATTGTATGAATTGTCAGTCATAATATGTTTATGCCTCCTACTGCTACTTGAAGAAGGAGGAGAAGAAAAAGAAGGAGAATAAGAAGAGGAAAAAGAAGAATAAGAAGATACTATCATCTCAAAGATGACAATGATATAATCAATTATTAAGGGTGCATTCTATGAGTATGAAATGAAGAAAACCAAGTACCCTGATGTGTATCTTATTGAGAGAGAGCTAAAGATGAAAGGCAACAAATTGTATGTGAAATGGTTGGGCTTTGATTTGGAATACAATTTGATAATGATAGTGTTGTCTGAAATAATATATTATCACTATGTTAAACAATGATACATGGAGTTTAAACAGCATAGATCCAAACTACTTCTGATTCACTTTGACAAGTATTTATCTAAATACAGATATGGAAAGCAACAAATGAGACAGTGTGTTTTTACCAAATAGTGTAAGATACATTGTGGTTGGTCCATCCAATGTTGGAAAAACCAATTCCGTTTTTAATTTATAATTTGCAGATAATGGTGTTAAATTTTTACATTCATATGTATTGTCAGGGAACAATTTTGTGGCAGTCCCACCCCCCAAGAGAGTGATCATAATTGGCATTTCAAACATAAATTTTCATAAATTAGCGCCATAGTAGACAGCAACGCTGTGCTATGCGTGACGTCACTTGGGCACGAAATTCAAAAATTACTGGCATCAGAAAAAATATTTCAATTATTTTAAATACCTGGCTCAGGCTATCAACACATATCTGTTCACAATTTGAGAGACCTGTTCTTTAATTTAAATCTCAATAATAATTATAAAAGGTGCATAATAATTAGTCAGAAATTGGCATATTCATCCAAGCTTTAACCTAATCATTGAATTTGTCACGATCGAATAAATAAAAGTATGATAGTAAAGTCAATATTATTACATAATTCTAATAGTATAGTTCATAAAAAGATTGTACTCACTTGGAATTCGATCAACGAATTTTATTTGTTGTGAAATGTAAACACTTTCACTTCGTAGGTTAGTCCAGACATGAGTTTGAGATTTGACACAATTCGCATTTAATTTATGAACTGATATTTTTTCACTTCACTATTATTGTGAAAATGTAATTTGAAACACTTTTTGAGCACTTTAATATTATAAATAAATTTTTAAGCCTCAAATGTCAACGTGGTCATCTTATCAGTTCTTATCATCTCCAAACCGGCAAAATTTAGACAGCCGAATTATTTTTTTTAATTAATTTTAAATTAAGTAGAAATGTGAAAGAATCGCTCAAATTCTGTGATAACCTACTGATGAGTTTATTTCATCGTTTATTTTGTTTTTATTCCAAAACTCATCATCATATAGGTCATAAGTCAAAGGTGACTCAATCTAATTATTTTCTGTCTCTCTCTTTCCTAATTTACTTCCTGAATTTTTTGGGGAAGTTTTTCCGTTACTAGACTTGCCACCTGAACCTGAAGCCGAGAGGATCTGCTGGGAAACTACTCTATAAAGTCGCGGTCCATTTTAATTAAAATTTATTTGAAAAGTCTTAAAGTTCCTATTATTTACATGTATTATTTATTATAAATGTATGCTCTTGTTGAAATTTTCGTTGGACGCCTTATTTAAATATTTTGTGAACTTGAACAACGGTGAACCACCTATTCCAAAAGGAGGGCGACTAGCCAGAGTGCAAACCACTGAGGAGTTCCTGTACCGTGAGTTATTCTGAAATTATTTAGTATGGCCATACTCTTGTGTTTAAGTGCGCCGAAATAATATAGTGTTAATTCACCACAAACCAACGTTGATGGTACAATCTCCAATTATTGTAAAGGGCTATTCCAACACGGGACCCGATCATACCCTCCACGTGGGGATTTGAAAATTATAAACTTAAATCTAACTGAAAAAAGATTATTTTAAAAAACTTTATTCAAAAGGAAAATAATCAAATCGCCAGTCTCTGTAGAAAAATTATCCATTTTGATATAATTTGTTCTAATAAACCTGCATAGATCCAATTCAGTACTTGTGTTTTCTATCTGGGTCACCTTGCTCGGTAAAATAGGCTACACTTGTATAGTTTTAAGCAGGTCAAAACGGCAGGGATTGGCGAAATTTGTCCTGGACTTCTACAAATTTCAGTAACACGGCACTGCAAATTTTGGGGAGGTTCAGGGCATTTTTGTCACCCCTTTTTGTGGATTTGGAGGAGCCAAGCTGTCGCATGCGCGCAGCCACAAAAGACCTAACTTCCGGAGCAATTAGATGTATTTTTCCATTTTCAGGAAAATTACTACATCACATCCTCCGCCATAAAAAGGGTATATGACAAAATGGCGCCCGAAGCAGTTGGACCGTGATTGCAGCCTATGGAGATTTGTATAATTGATAATTTATTTCAGGAACTATTTCGTGTGGCAGACACCTAGTTCAACAAATCAGCTGGAGCAGGAACTAACTATTTTATTCTGTATTTCAGATTTCATCTCACATGCCTAGCCAAGCAGGGGGCGTTTTATGTGAATTTTATTTAAATTTAAGAGTGCTTTTGTAAGTAGATTTGCCGAGTAAGGTGCCTATTAAAGTTTTCAAACCCTACGTGGATTGGTTTGGTCATCCTGGGATATTTGTAAAACAAGGGCCTACATTTTTGAGCGATTCTTACAAACTAAAAGCTGTTTCACTCTTTGAATTTAATGAAAATATTTTATAATCCACTTATAAAATTTTTCTTTAAGCAAATATTAGTTTTTAGGACTTAAAATTTTTTCAATCTACTGTGATTATAGGCTATTATAGGTTGGTAGCAAATTTATGTTTAAGTGTTTCTATATGTAACTGTATGTTTTGTGCAAGGTCAAACAAGGCGCAATTTAGTAATTCATTGTCCACAAGAATACTCAACTTTAAATAGAATATCAGTACACTAGGAATAAAGCACTAAATATCCAAGTTGGTGAGACTATTTAATTTCCTTCATTATGGTTGGGAGTAATGACACTTCATCTGTAGTCGAAATAGAAGAGTCTAATAGAAGAGATAGAGATGTTGGCAGTATTTCTTCTGGTAATTTTTGTCTGGGAAATCTAGCTCAAATGTCATCAACTCAAGTTGGAACCCCAGAAGCTAGGATGAACACTGTAGAATCGCCTTCTAATAATTCAGATACTGAATTCAATATTCAGGGGGCAGGGGTTGAGATAGCTGGATCACAACCGATAACACCTAGAGCGTTTCAAGCTATGTTTGAATTACTGCAAGGCCTAAGTAGTCGAATGGATTTAACAAATAGCAGAATAATTGAAGTTAACCAAGACACTTGTAACAGATTGTCTGCCGAAATAAAACAAACAAATAGCAAATTGTCTGCTGATATTCAACAAACAAATAACCGACTGTCTGCTGATATTCAACAAACAAATAACCGACTGTCTGCTGATATCCAGCAAACGAATAACAAAATATCTGAGACAAGCGAAGACACTAACAACACAATAAAAACACAAGTAGACCGAACAAATGGCCACATCTCTGAATTAGAAAATAATTTAACACAAGCTACTGCTCGACTGGATAAGCGTGTGGATGATTTGGGACTCCGTTTTGAAAAAGAACTTCAAGAGGGTTTTCAGAGAATGAGTCAAGAGCTAAATGATAAACATACGACTCTATCATTACAATATAGTGAGAAATGGGAGTCTTTTCAAAACACTTTGACATCTCAATTAGAAACTCACAAATCACAGGTTCAAGAGAGATGTGAACAAACGGAGGCCCGAATTGGTGAACAGATTAGGTCGACATTTGGAGAAACTCAAATAAAAATAAACAGTTTACAAGAGAAACAAGAACAAACTGTTTCTAAATTAGAAATAATTAATAACGCACAAGCCGACCTAACCTCCACTGTACAATCTGTAGTCCAGCAAAATCAACAATGCGCTGTCGAAATAAAAGAAACTAATACCAAGCTGCAAGAACACATAGCTAGTACCACGGATTCTTTTAAAAAATTACAGAGGAGAGTAGAAAATGTGAGTGTTCCTAATCAATGTACCACCGATCATCGTCAATTCGCGCACAATACACCGACTCTAGGAATTTTCGATCCACAGAAAAAATCAATGAATGCCATTGAATTTATTCGACAAATTCAGAGCATTGATGAATTGTGTCCAAGTCCATGGGAAAGTTGGAAAACCACTCTTTGTAGTTTATTGAGATCAGACGCCCTGATGTCTTTTCAGTCTCAGAAGGAGGAGTTTAATTCACTATCGGACTTTCTCACCAGTTTCAAATCACAATATTGGTCTACTGAAGTGCAACAAGAATGTCTATGTGAAATACTTAATAGTAGCTTTCAGTCCGAATTTCACATAACCTATCCAGCTTTTGCAGCAAGTTTGAGATATAAGAACACTTTTCTCGATGAGCCTTTGTCTGAATCCAGTCTTATTTCAATAATTTTAAAAGGATTACCGGAACAAATTCGCATGATTATCGCAGCCGAAAATTCACACAGTTTCAATGAGTTGGAAAAAACTTTACGACGCATTCACGTGATAACCAATTCTAAGTTGGCCAGTAATTTGTGTGACTTTTCGGATAAAGAAAATAAAGATATTGCAAACAGACACAGAGAAGGAAATAATAAGCCTTATAATCAGAAAGAGAAACAAACTTATGATAAGGAAAGAAATTCTAATAAGTTTAATCAGCAACACCGATCTAATAATAACGGTAGTTGGTACAACCAAAACAAAAACACACGTGATATTGAATTCCAGTCGGCAGGTAACAACGAAGCTAAAGCAAATAGAGATGATTCCAGTTGCGAAGTTTCGTCGCCAGGTGTGCAGCCAACTACACATCAGTCAACAGCCAAGCCGGTCAACCGTGTAAACGCGTCTGCAAGCGGTTTTAACCCTGCTTCAAAAACTTTCGATCGCGGAAGACGGAATTAATTAGTAGAGTCTGGCCAAACAATATGTTTGCTACAGGATACTTAGAATGTACTGCCAGCGAAGCAAACACCTGGTTGGATGCAAACACTGTACTGAAGAAAATTCCAGTCACCAGCCGCCTTCCAGGACATCAGACTGTAGTGCTGCAAGAGTCATCTACAAGGAGGAGTGTACATCCAGGATCGTTGATCAACGCCAGGAGAAGACATCGCCACTCCAGCACCAAGACATCATCCAGGAATCCTGTCTGATGTGCCACTGACTTGCACAAGGCATACAGCCTAGGTGTTAGGTGTAAATTTATGTATTTTGAATGTATTATTAAGTTTAAATAATGATATAAACAGATTTTTGCATCAGCGCACTTTGAAAGTATAATAAATATAACTTATAAATTATTAAAAAGTAAAAAAAAAAAAAATGTGATATTATGTATCTTTTAAATTAATTTTGTTATTTATTGTTGGTGTCATGTACTTGAAAAAAAAGAAGCTATTTATTGGTGTTAATAAAATATTAATTTCTTGGCAAAGAATTCGTAAAAAAAAACTGTCTGTGATAATCATCACTTATTAGAAACAATTGTTAAAAACAAATGTGTTATCCTAATTTTTCAAAAAATTATTGGAAGTAGTGTATATTTTGTGATTAATTGAAATTATTTGTTTGCCAGTTAGAGCAAAGTTTCTAAGAAACCACTCATTAATCATCTTGTATTGCAAGAAAATTAAATATAGAATCTATGTTATGTTATGTTATCATTTAAAAATGTTATGCTCATTATTAATTTGTAGAGATATTATGTTATGAAGCAACTGGAAACAAAAGAAAAATTTGGTACAATATCACTTTACAAATTAGTGTTATTATTGTTAAGGATAAAATGAAATACTTGAATTGAAAAAGAAAAACAAGATTAATCTTAAAATTATAATGAATTGTTGTACAAAGTACATTTATTATGATATTATTATGTTATTTATGTTTAATTGCTCAAATAATTTATGTTATTATTATATTCAATTAGCATGCATTAGAATTATATTCTATGATATATTTATGTGTTAGGGTGGAAGATGAAAATAATAAAATAGAAACTAGGAGACTGAACTGGTTTATAATTTGTTACAAAAAGCAAATAATGAACAGGAGCTATAGGAACTTTAGTCATACTTGAGTAGAAATCAGGAATAGAAGAGAGCATAAGAAAATGAAAACTATAATGAAAATTCATGTGATAGGTTTATTTGCACTATAAAAAGAAAAACAATGTAATTAATTTTATGAATATGAAAAGAACAGGATATAAAGAAAATGCCATGTGATAAAATATCATTATTGCCATTATTTGTAAAAACAAATAATTATACATCTAGTCATTAGGCCATTAATCTGAACAGCCATACAATGCCAGCCTCTCAAATAATTAGAGTTGTCTATTATTCACCTCAGGAGCTTATAAATAGGGCTTTTAAGCTTGTATGCTTGCCCAACATTATTGTGAGGGATTTATTCCCATCTTTTGCACATTGTGCTTGTTATTATTGTATTCTATGGGAGCATCCCATTTGACATTGACTTAGATTTTTCTGGATGTATTGTCAAACACCAGTAATCGAAGTAATGTATTCTTATTTTTAAGTCTGTTAAGGCACATTGACCCAACGACTCTAGGCTATATGCCTTTATTTTATAGAAATTCACATGTATGTGATATTTCTTATCTTGTTTAATGTTATATTTTCCTGAGAGGTGTAGACAAGGCTGTGATATTTGTGTTTAATGTTAAATGTTCTAAATATTAGAAACCATTAAATGGCAAAAATGTTCTAAATTGTTAACTATAAGTTGCAATAGGTTAAGTATAAGCCTGACTTAATTTGTTATAAAGCCTTTCATGGCTGAAATCCTTTATAAAGGGGGCGATGTCAGGGAACAATTTTGTGGCAGTCCCACCCCCCAAGAGAGTGATCATAATTGGCATTTCAAACATAAATTTTCATAAATTAGCGCCATAGTAGACAGCAACGCTGTGCTATGCGTGACGTCACTTGGGCACGAAATTCAAAAATTACTGGCATCAGAAAAAATATTTCAATTATTTTAAATACCTGGCTCAGGCTATCAACACATATCTGTTCACAATTTGAGAGACCTGTTCTTTAATTTAAATCTCAATAATAATTATAAAAGGTGCATAATAATTAGTCAGAAATTGGCATATTCATCCAAGCTTTAACCTAATCATTGAATTTGTCACGATCGAATAAATAAAAGTATGATAGTAAAGTCAATATTATTACATAATTCTAATAGTATAGTTCATAAAAAGATTGTACTCACTTGGAATTCGATCAACGAATTTTATTTGTTGTGAAATGTAAACACTTTCACTTCGTAGGTTAGTCCAGACATGAGTTTGAGATTTGACACAATTCGC
This sequence comes from Conomelus anceps, assembly GCA_948455865.1. Lineage (NCBI taxonomy): Eukaryota > Metazoa > Arthropoda > Insecta > Hemiptera > Delphacidae > Conomelus > Conomelus anceps. Next base: position 52,665,820 of record OX418224.1, read on the forward strand.
ATTTAATTTATGAACTGATATTTTTTCACTTCACTATTATTGTGAAAATGTAATTTGAAACACTTTTTGAGCACTTTAATATTATAAATAAATTTTTAAGCCTCAAATGTCAACGTGGTCATCTTATCAGTTCTTATCATCTCCAAACCGGCAAAATTTAGACAGCCGAATTATTTTTTTTAATTAATTTTAAATTAAGTAGAAATGTGAAAGAATCGCTCAAATTCTGTGATAACCTACTGATGAGTTTATTTCATCGTTTATTTTGTTTTTATTCCAAAACTCATCATCATATAGGTCATAAGTCAAAGGTGACTCAATCTAATTATTTTCTGTCTCTCTCTTTCCTAATTTACTTCCTGAATTTTTTGGGGAAGTTTTTCCGTTACTAGACTTGCCACCTGAACCTGAAGCCGAGAGGATCTGCTGGGAAACTACTCTATAAAGTCGCGGTCCATTTTAATTAAAATTTATTTGAAAAGTCTTAAAGTTCCTATTATTTACATGTATTATTTATTATAAATGTATGCTCTTGTTGAAATTTTCGTTGGACGCCTTATTTAAATATTTTGTGAACTTGAACAACGGTGAACCACCTATTCCAAAAGGAGGGCGACTAGCCAGAGTGCAAACCACTGAGGAGTTCCTGTACCGTGAGTTATTCTGAAATTATTTAGTATGGCCATACTCTTGTGTTTAAGTGCGCCGAAATAATATAGTGTTAATTCACCACAAACCAACGTTGATGGTACAATCTCCAATTATTGTAAAGGGCTATTCCAACACGGGACCCGATCATACCCTCCACGTGGGGATTTGAAAATTATAAACTTAAATCTAACTGAAAAAAGATTATTTTAAAAAACTTTATTCAAAAGGAAAATAATCAAATCGCCAGTCTCTGTAGAAAAATTATCCATTTTGATATAATTTGTTCTAATAAACCTGCATAGATCCAATTCAGTACTTGTGTTTTCTATCTGGGTCACCTTGCTCGGTAAAATAGGCTACACTTGTATAGTTTTAAGCAGGTCAAAACGGCAGGGATTGGCGAAATTTGTCCTGGACTTCTACAAATTTCAGTAACACGGCACTGCAAATTTTGGGGAGGTTCAGGGCATTTTTGTCACCCCTTTTTGTGGATTTGGAGGAGCCAAGCTGTCGCATGCGCGCAGCCACAAAAGACCTAACTTCCGGAGCAATTAGATGTATTTTTCCATTTTCAGGAAAATTACTACATCACATCCTCCGCCATAAAAAGGGTATATGACAGTATTTATCAAATCTCACAAGCAAGACAAATACCAACTTCTCAAGAAAGTTATGAGTCAAGTAGCTGAGGTTGGATTTAATTTGTATCAACATTTCTTTATTTATTTATTTATATAGACAAAGTAACAATCAATGCAAAGATGCAACAGACCGGAGTCCAAAACTGCTCTCTTCACAAATTTTGATTAAGCTATTTCATCCAGAACCTTTAGGTTAGTCCACACTAGAAATTTAGATTCACTAAAAACCTCCATTTGAGAAAATGACTTGATTCTTTTCCCTTCAAGGCTATTGATTTTAGAAGTCCACTCGAAAAAAAACACTGAAACTATTGGAAAAAATTCAAAATATAAAATAATTTTGATTGAAACTTTCGAGCCCAAAAAAATACCGAAGAAATCCCACATTCAAGAGATGCACGCCCCAATTATTCTGTTATGATTTTCGATGATATTTGTATGCAAAAATAACAGAATATTCGTGACTATTTCAGTATGGGTAGACACAATAACATTGATAGTTTTTAAATTTGTCAGAAAAACTCCAGTATTCCTAAAAAAAATCCAATAAAAGACAATATTCCTATGTGGGCTTCATCCTCTAAAAAAAATTAATTAATCAGAGACAACAGTAATTTCATTGTTATATTTAAACAGGATAATCGTAATTTACAATTACAATTACAATTACAATCGTAATTTACAATTTTCATGTTTCATGATCATTTACATCCGGATATGAATAGAGATGAACTCAGTGAAATGTAAAATAACAAATATTATTATTGATAATAAATCATATATATATATATATAGATTAATATATATATAATAATAATCATATAATATAAACTTAAAAAAACACTTTTAAATGGAAATTGACTCACGTTATGGCGTGACGGCCGTTTCGCTCTGTTGTCTAGAGCATCGTCAGACGACCCACTGACTTAAGGTATGAGTTTGAGGGTTATGTATGTTGGAGTGGTGATGGGGTGGGGGGATGAGTAGGCGGGAGGTTTGAAATTGGGATTATTTTGTCAAATAGAGTATGTGAGAAGAAGTTAAGTTGATCATTTAAAATGTTGTCAGGTTGCTGCTTTGCATGTTTGTAAATCTCATATTGTTCTAAAACATTGAGTTTCTGGCTTTTGTGAGTGAAGTGTATAGTGTGTCTAAATTAGTGTCAATGTCTGTATAACTGTGGCCTGTTGAAATGATGTGTTCAGCAAAAGTGAAATGTGTGTTTGGGTGTGAGATGGGTCTTGTGTGTTCTTTGAATCTAGTGGTGAATGTCCTGCCAGTTTGTCCTATGTAGAACTTGTTGCAGTCATCACATTTCAATTTGTAGATGCTCTAGACAACAGAGCGAAACGGCCGTCACGCCATAACGTGAGTCAATTTCCATTTAAAAGTGTTTTTTCAAGTTTATATTACATATTAGTGGAAACAAGATGGATCTTCAACATCATAATAATCATATAATAATATATATATAATATAATATAATATATAATCATATAATCATATGATATAATATAATATAATATGTATAATATGTATAAATATAATATAATATCAATATAATAATCATATATATATATTGATTAATAAATCATATATATAGTAAATAATAAATCAAAGCTCAAGGTTTATTAGAGCTGAAAGAATTGTGGTTTTTGTGTTCTTCCAACCAACAAACCAACATCGTCGATCTAGGATGCCTTGAAGATGAGTTCCCAACACTCGAAAACGTTCGGCCTAGAGAGTGAGTAAAATATTGCTTATTCTTAATTAAAAATTGAAAGTCGTTAAATTTTCCCAAAAAGTTAAGATTAACAACGCAGTTCGTCATGAAATAAGAAATCCAGGAATCGTATATTTAATACATGTAACTTGGAAAATGCAAAATGAAGTTCAACACTTCTTTTCATCTAACAAAAGGATTCGTTATAAAAAGTAATGAGATAGGAACGAAGAAAGATTCTTCCCTGCCCGAAGATCAGACACAGCAAAACTCGATTGTCAAGAATATTTCGTTTGAAAAGTTTTCTTGTGCTCATCTAGAAGACGCCTGACTATGAAAACTTCTTGGCTGATTCTTATTTTTCTTCTTCCTCTTCTGCTTCTCCTTCTTCTGCTTCTCCTTCTCCTCCTATCTCAAACACTTCCTGAATATCGATTTCTCGCTGCAGGCTTTTTCGTTCGTACAGTATATCTGTAACTATTCATCTGTATCATGAAATATTTTTTTATATCATACATATCTATAGCTCTTTATCTGTTTTATGTATAACTGTACATCACATATATCTGTAGATATTCATCTGTATCATATATATACATCTATCCCTAATATGTAACGATGAAAAAAGTTTTTATCTCTCCAATACAGACGATGGACTGAAAGAGATTTAGTGGAAACATAGTAACGAGCACTACTATCCAATCTCGAAATTGAAAGAAATACTGTTTTGAGGATGGAGAGGAGAGAGGATCGAGGAGAAGGAGAAAACGATGGTGGAGAAAAGGAAAAAGAGAAAAGAAGAGGATGGAGAGAAGGTTGAAAATATGGGAAAAAAGAACTAGATTGAAAAAAAGAGTTGGGAGACATGACGGATGACGAGGAGGAGGTGGAGGAAGAGTGAGAGGAGGTGAAAGAGAAGGAGGAAGAGAAAGAAGAAGAAGAAGGAGAAGAAGGGGAAGAAGGAGAAGAAGGGGAAGAAGGAGAAGAAGGGGAAGAAGGAGGAGAAGGAGAAGTAGGAAAGGAATAAGATTACTGATCTTGTTGTAAACTTATTGATGTTTAAAAAATAAATTTTTATATTTGAAAAAATATTGTAATCGGTTCAAAAGAGCTCGATTAATTGATGTACAAACATAAAAAAAATTAGAAGGAATTGAGGAAAAGAAAAGAAGAAGAAGAACGAAGAGGTTACGTCCTCCTACTTTGAAGTCAGTTAAAAATGATGCAAATTCCATTCAATTCGATCAGTAAACCCCTGTTAAAAACTTAATTCTAGTCATTTTCCATAAATGGGAAAAAATTTCGGAGTAACGAATACAATGTGTTCATTGGTTGTCATGCATGTAACCTAACCTAACATAACCTCAAAATAAGTTTAAACGCTTAACGAGAATCTGATTGAACGAAAATATTACAAAAGATTGGGCAGAAAATGCAAACGTAATGGAAAATTCATGGGACGGTGGCTCTTTCAGTCATTTGTATTGATTCTTCAATCTAATCTTACATCCCACTCGTTCGCTATCATTCACTTCTTCTTCCTCAAAATTTGTATCAGTCTTTCTCTCTCACTCTCTCACTCCCTCACTCCCTCGCTTCCAAACTTTTCCTCTTTAATCAGCTTGTTTACCGTCAACAACACCCTTATAACCTTCTATTCATTCTGAACAGCTCATTTCATTCATGGCCATTTCTGATTTTCCTCTTCTTTCTTCTTTTTCCTCTCTTCTTCCTCCTCCTCATCCTCGTACTTTTCCATCTTCTCCTACTCTTCTTCCCCGTCCACCTCCTCCTCTTCCTCCTCCTCCGCTACCACCTGAATTTTTCTCCTCCTTCCTTTCTTTTGCTTTCGCCTCCATCTATATCTCCCTTTTCCCTTTGTTCTACTCATTTCCTCCTCCACCTCCTTTCCTCCTTCTCCTCCTTGCACTTCTTCTCATCCTTCTCCATCTCTTTTTTCTCCTCCTCCTTCTCATCCTTCTCCTTCTTATACTCTTTATCCTCCTTCTCCCCGTTTTTCTTATTCTCCTTCTCCTCTTTTTCTTCTCCTCCTTCTCCTCTTTCTTCTCCTTCTGCTCTTTTTTCTTCTTCTCCTCCTCCTCATCCTTCTCCTTCTTCTACTCCTTCTCCTACTTCTCCTCTTTTTTCTTCTACGCCTCCTTCTCCTCCTTCTCCTCCTCCATCTTCTCCTTCCCCTCCTTCTTCTCCTCCTGCTTCTCCTTCTTCTCCGTCTCGTCTTTGTCTACATCTTCCCTCTCCTTCTTTTCCTCTATCTTCTACTTCTCCTCCTCTTCCCTCTTCTCCTCCTTTTCCTCCTTCTCATCCTCTTCCTTCTCCTCCTTCTCCTCCTTCTACACCTTCTCCGTTTTCTCCTCCTTCTCTTTCTCTTCTCCCCTCCACCTCCTTCTCCTCGTCTTCCTTCTCCTCCTTCTCCTGCTTCTCCTCCTTCTCCTCCTCCTCCTTCTTTTCCTCCTCTATCTCCTCATCTTTCTCCTCCACCTTCTTCTCCTGTCTTATTTTTCTAATCTAATCTCTTTTCCTTCTCCTCCTTCTTCACCTCCTCCTCCACCCCTCTCCCTAATCCCATGTTCAGCTTTCCAACGTCGTTCATTTACTAGGTCTTCCCATTTCAAATCATAAATCACATCGAAACCACTTTTTTCCATATCCCTCCCCCCTCCATATATATCGCATCCATTCCCAAAAGAAAACTTTGCTTGATGTTGGTTGGAAAAACATCAACGATTTTCTGTCCACCGCTCATCATCATCATCAACTTTCGTAGCCACTTGTGATTTAATCACTTAACTTTTATATTTTTTTCGTGGCTTAGACAAGCAATGTAACACCCTGCATGTCACAAGTTAACGAGTTCCTTTCAATCCGTTCAAGAGATATCTCAAAAATTAAAGTTTGTATTTTTTCACTTAGGCAACAGAGTAGTAATGACAGGAGAAGAACATTTGAGTCATTGCATGGATAAAAATCATGATTGATAAATAGGGGAATTATAATAGAGTAGTAGTTAGTTTTAATAATAAATAGTTCTTCTTATTTCATGTTGTTTCCTTCGAACTTGTATTATGTAGATGCATAAATAAAGGTCAAATCAAATCTAGTATCCGTTATGCAGTTTTATCATAAATGTCTGCTAAGAAAACTGGCTTTTTAATTAGGTAACCCCAACACAATTTTTCTACAGAGGTGTCTCATATTTCTGCACCACAGTACACTAAAATCTTATCCTTATCAGATCTTATTTTGTCAATTAAATTTGTTTTTATCAAATTCTTTTCACTTGAAATTTATTGAATCAAGTTTATTTAGCTGAGTTTCTTTGGTGTTGGTTTATTTAATTCTTTATTCATTTATATGATGTCATAATTATTAAGGCTACCGTGTGTATTATTTATTGCATGATGTTGTGTTGCAGAAATAAATTATTACTCTATTCTATTATTCTAAATTGATAGATAATTCTAAACAAATTAATTAATTTGTTTATTTATTTATAGAGAACATAACAATGAAGTGAAGCTGCAACAAAGACCAAAACTACTCTCTTTAAAAATTTTGACCATGCTTTATTGCCCAAAACATTGAGGTTGATTTACACTAAAAAAATTATATTTACTAATAAATTTCACTTAAATTTGTTATTAAATTCACCAATCGTAATTTCGCAAGCTGGCTACAGTATCGTGAATGTCTGCTAATTATACTATATAATAAATAAATAGAAATATCCTTTATTTTTTTATAATCAAATAATAATAAATGATATATAAATTATATAATCATAATCAAATAAATTTTATTATTCTGTATAATGAATGATAATTGTGTATGCTAATAAATCTTTATTCCCTATTTGTACTGCATTGTCTTACTAAAATACAATTGTATTGTCTTATTGTATTGTCTATTTTATTTTATTTTTTTTTTTTTTGAGGATGAAGCCCACATAGGTCTGAGACCTGTGCGTGGGTAATGAGTTGGATGATGGTGATTGATGAGTTGGACCTACAGTTTTAGGTGGGTTCCGAACCACCGGGAAGTGATTTTACAGCAGAGAACAGTGTCTTTTTTGCTGGCCAATCTAATCGGTCACCGTTACAAACGGGACCTACGAGAACGCAGCTTATCTCTCTGATTGAACAGATACCTGCTACGGCTCGCGGCTTAGTTAGTTAACTCTTTTGTTACTACTTCAGTAAACTCTTTAGTTACTTTTTTAGTTAATTCTTTAGTTACTTTTTTTAGTTAACTCTTTTGTTACTGTATCTTCCAATACTTTCATGTAATTCGTGGGGACCCTCTCTGCATCTAATCCTAGCGAAATCTTCATGCATCATCTGTGTATGTTATTCCATACGATTTAATCTTGATCCTACTAAATAATAATAATAATAATATCGTGTGACCTGGCTGGTTCAGGTCTGGTGTCAGAGTTATCAGGTCGCACCTGAATAAGTTCAGGGCCTCTGACGTGACTTAACGACTGTTTTTTAGGCAGCCGGGACCGACAGCTTAACGTGTCCTCCTACTGTAAAATCCCGGAATGTATCTACACTGCACAAATAAGGCTAACATCACTTGAAAGATCTCGTCGAGTAGCCTCTTCAAAACTTAATTGGAGCTTATTTCGCATGTCATTTAGTTTTCAATGAGCCGTATCGTTCGTTGGATAACTACTTCTGGGAGGAACTGAAACTCCATGTTTGAATGTGAATGCATGTGCTGGAATAATTTCAATTAGAACTCTCAGTAATGCTGCTATTCAACGAATTTCTTCCCATATATATTTTTTTTCTGGAGGGTGAAGCCCACATAGGTTTGTGACCTGTACGTGGGTAATGAGTTGGATGATGGTAATTTATGAGCTAGACTTATAGTTTCCAGGTGAGTTCCGAACCACCAGGAAGTGATTTTAAAGCGGAGAAGAGTCTTTTTTGCTGGCCCATCTAATCGATCACCCTTGCAAAGAGTGCCCAGGAGAACGCAGCTTATGTCTATCTGATTGAACAGATACCTGCTACTGCTCACGGTTATCACTTCCCATTTGGCGTATGCTCCACTGTTAATTCTATTCTGTAGCTCAAAACTCATGAGAAGCTTTTCTATTTGAAATAAATACTTTTTTTTATCTTTCACTTTAGTGGGGAAGGTGAGGTTGTGGAAGATAATTATCTATAATGGATAGTGAGAAAAACGTTGTCCCACCCACATTTATTGAAAATAGTGAGATAATAGTTTCGGTTGTTGCAGCATTATCAATATCAAACAAACTAAAACTTAAGTACAGAGTAGCTTGATAGAATTAAACCGTAACCCCCAACTTTAATAAAACACCAGTCAAAAACTAAACAGGGAACGATCTATTGGCTGAGAGAGAAAAGGTCTCTAATAGGCTGATCTTCATTGAAGGTCTGTGATTGGCTGAAAGCCAATATAGTCTGGCCAACATTGTCCAGAGGAGAAGAAGGAGGAGGAGGAGGAGGAGGATGATGATGATGATTGGAAAGAGGTGGAAATGAGGTAGAAATTAGGAGGAGGAGGAAGAGGAGGAAGAGGAGGAGGAGGAGGAGGAGGAGGAGGAGTAGGAGGAGGAGTAGGAGGAGGAGGAGGAGAAGCCTCATAAGGAGGAGGAGGAGAAGGAGGAGGAGGAGGAGGAGGAGGAGGAGAAGGAGGAGGAGGAGAAGGAGTAGAAGGAGGAGCAGGAGGAGAAGGAGGAGAAGGAGGAGGAGAAGTAGAAGGAGAAGGAGAAGGAGAAGGAGGAGGAGAAGGAGAAGAAGAATAAGAAGAAGGAGACATACTTCTACTTTGATGAGAGCTAAGGGAGGCTTTTCAAGTTTAATGGACTAACACCGGCTCCACACAGATTTTAGGTCCGGCTCTGAAGGGTACTTAAAAGCTCTTGCATAATTATTCGATACTACAGAACACCGAATATAAACCTGAAATTGCCAAGTACCACGCTTCTTTCTCTCTCTTTCTCTTTGCCTTTCTCTTAAAGCCTATGGCTCTCTCTGTTTAGAGAGATTTGTTTGTCCAACCTAACGTAACTTATCAATTTTCCCTTTTTCATTTTTGTAGCCTGCTTGTTCTTTTCTCTTTTCTTCTTTTCCTACTTCTTCTCATCACTCCTCTTCTCCTTTTCCATTTTCCTCCTTCTTCTCCAACATCACCTTTTCCTCCTCCTACTCCTCCTACTCCTCTTTCTCCTTTACCTCCTCCTTTTCTTTTTCCTCTTTCTACTTCTCATTACGCACCTCCTCATCCACATCCTCCTTCTCCTCGCACTCTTCCTCTTCCTACTTCACCTTATCCTCCTCCGCTTTCTCCTCGTCAGCCTTCTCCTCATTCTCCCCCTCCTACTCCTCATCCGCCTTCTCCTCGCACTCTTCCACCTCTTCTTACTCATCCTTCTCCTCCCCCACCTTCTCCTCCTCATCCATCTTCACCTCATCCGCCTTCTCCTCCTTCTCCTCCTTCTACTCCTCCTCCTTCTCCTCCTTCTCCTCTTCCTCAACATCTTCCTTTTTACCCTCTTCCTAGAGGAAGGTTAAGTGTAAGAGAGAACCTAACTTCGTCCAAATAAAGACATTTTATCTCTATCTCCTACTGCACATTCTCCCCTTCCTCTTCCTCATCCACCCCATCCATCTCCTCCTCCTTCTTCACCACTGCCTCCTCCACTTCTTATTCACCACCTTCTCCTCCTTCTCCACCTTCGTCTCCTCCTGGTCCTCCTCGAATTCCTCATCCACCTCATCTCCCTCCACCTCCATCAACACCTTCTACTCCTTCACATCCTCCTCCCCCTCCTTACCCTATTTCTCCACTTCCTCCTCCTCATCGCACTCCTCCTCCTCGTTTTTTTGTAATCTTTTTTATGTCTGCTTTTTCTTCTCTTGTCCTTCTGCTTCTTCTCCTTCTCCTTTGTCTTCTTCTTGTTCTGGTTTCTCTCGACGTTTTCTCCTTCTGCCTCTTCTCCTTTTCACTCATTCTCTCCTTTCATTTTCTCTTCTTCTTCCTCTCTCTCTATTTCGTCCCCTCTTATTTTTCTAGTTGCTGTGTTTGCTAGTACCTATTGTTGCTTTTACGTTTTTGTTGTTTTATTTCTTTCTCTTCCACCTACTTTTTCTGTCTTCTCTTCCGTCATTTTTCCTTAACTTTTTTTTCTTCATCTTATTCCTTCTCTCTTTACCACGTTTTTCTCCCCTCTTTCTCTTTCAAAGTGACTCCCATCTTCTGTAGCTTTCTCTGTTTAGAGGCAAAGAGAGATATATTAGATATATTATATATTAGATATTAGATATTAATATTATATATTAGATATTTAAAAGAGAGATGGAGTGAGAGCGAGTAAGATGAAGACAGAGTGAGAGAGTAAGTGAGTGTGAGTGGGAGTTAGAGAGAGAGAGTGAGAAAGAGTGCGATTGAGAGTGCGAGAGAGAATGAGTCGTTCTGTTGAGTTGAGTTGGAATGGTCCTACTGCCGGAAACAGGCGTCGCCAGTCTCAGAGATAAGAACCACTGCACAATCGACTTCTCACTACTACTCCTGCTGCTCAATTGTTACTTCTCAGCAGCTCAACAGTTCAGTTGTAGCCGAACACCGATAACCGAGTTAAGCGAGTCGTGTAATGGCGAGAGTTGTGGCGTGATAGTGGCTTGAATCGCTAATAGAATTCCTAAGAGAATTAAAACTACTGGAGCATCAGGACTAGTGAACTCGTTTAGAATGATTGTTCTTAAGTGTTGAAATCGTATAGAGTTTATTGTATTGAAGTTCAGTTTATTTTTTATTTTTAAGAGTTGAGAATTTCGAAGCTTGAGGATCGCTCATTGTCTTTTTTCAGACAGTCCTTATTATTTGAGGTCATATCTATGTTTTCGTGACATCACTAAATTTGCAAGTTTTGTTTATTGCTGATGATGCCCACATGAGTCAGAGACTTGTGCGTGGGTAATGAGGTGAATGATTAAACATAGATGCCAGCTCCGTCTGAGCGGGATTTGAACCCACGACCGCTTATACGACAGCAAGTTGAAGTTGCGACGCCCCAACCAACTGCGCTAAGCGGCCCGCCTGTAAGTTCTGTAAGTGATACGTTAAGACCTTCTTAAGCCTACTTATTCATTAGGATAGGAATAAAATGAATGCAAAGATGCAGTACGCGAAATCAGGCAGGGTTGATAAATGGCGGATTTGCCAGATATAGGACCATGCCAGCAGCTAATAGTAGTGAATCACCAACCTCAATGCACAAATTGACAACATTGCTCGTGCCGTGTTGCCTAGTCTACAAGTCTAATGCTAGCTGCCTTATGGTTTAAGACATGAAGTTGTCACAACCATATTTATTGAGAATAGTGAGATACTAGTGTCGGTTGTTGCACCATTATCAATCACAAACAAACTAAAACTAAAGTACAGAGTAGCTTTTTTTAGGATGAAGCCCACATAGGTCTGAGACCTGTGCGTGGGTAATGATTCGGATGATGGTTATTGATGAGTTTAATATATACTAAAGGAAACGATACTATTGACTGAGGGAGAAAGTGCCTCCGATAGGCTGACCTTCATTGAAGGTCTGTGATTGGCTGGAGATCAAAACAAGGCCCGCTCACTGGTGGGAGGAGCCTATTAGAGGCTCTTCTCCCTCAGCCAATAGTATCGTTCCGTGTTTAGTATATATTAAGCTACTCAGTACTTTAGTTTTAATTTGTTTGGAATTGATAATGGTGTAACAACCGAAACTAATGTCCCACTATTTGCAATAAATGTGTTTGTGACAACTTCATGCCATATTATTCATTATTCCATTATTGCCATATTATTCTTCCACAACCATTTTCATTATTCCATTATTCCAATTATTCCATTATTCCAACCATATTATTCATTATTCCATTATTGCCATATTATTCTTCCACAACCATTTTCATTATTCCATTATTCCAATTATTCCATTATTCCAACCATATTATTCATTATTCCATTATTGCCATATTATTCTTCCACAACCATTTTCATTATTCCATTATTCCAATTATTCCATTATTCCAACCATATTATTCATTATTCCATTATTGCCATATTATTCTTCCACAACCATTTTCATTATTCCATTATTCCAATTATTCCATTATTCCAACCATATTATTCATTATTCCATTATTGCCATATTATTCTTCCACAACCATTTTCATTATTCCATTATTCCATTATTCCAATTATTCCATTATTCCAACCATATTATTCATTATTCCATTATTGCCATATTATTCTTCCACAACCATTTTCGCCACCACAAAGAAAGATTTTCTCTCACTTACACTGGAGCTACTGGAGGGATGCACTTCACTTCTAAAGAGATGATGAAGGCTTCTCCTTAGAAGTGAAATGCATCCTTCCATCACCTCTGGAATAAGTGGATAAAAATCATAATTTAAATAGAAATACAGTGTTAGTTTTGATATAGATTGAGAGATATTTTAACTGAATGTAAATCTACTCGGTCATGCTACGTTTTCTTGAAGCAGTGTCAGATCAAATATCTTTCAACATCTAAGACTCTATAATAATATACATTCAACAACCAGCTGGTAAGCCTATATATCCCATTGAATCTGTTGAGTCAGTCAAAACATCAAGATCTTTAGAAAATAAACTTATTTCATGATGGTTATATTGTACAATATATTTTATCTACGACCATGTCATAATGTATACATTACAGTTTCACAATTGATGCCAAAACAGCTGTCTTTTCGAAATGCTTTTTGAAACCCGTTGCATAATGAGCTCATTATAGTACAGGTTCTACATTATAACACGGGTTCTGGACCAATCAGAAGCATTTTTGATGGAATCAATATCGTAATTCAATATTGTGAAACTATCAGCTGATTTGATCAAACTGCTACACCAGCTGATTTAACCTAACAATCTACTATAACTTCTCGTATTTGAGATGAGAGGTTAGGTATCTCTGACAGTCACAGGTAGAATGAAATTGTTTTAATTGAATGTATACTAGTGGTCGTAGATAAAATAGTGTATGCAACAACTTTATTTGGCCATTAAAGCACTCGTGAGATATTTATAACACTCGCATTCGCTCGTGTTATAACTTACATCTAACTCGTTCCTTAATAAGGGTCAAAATAAAATCGTTGCATAAACTACTATAATTTGTATTATAATAAGAGAATGTTTTCTATCTATTCTACTATGTTTTTGTGGATGAATTTCATTTAATTTCAAAAACCTCGGAATGTTCATGTATATCATTAAATGTAAATCTATTCATAAAATCGATTCTTCGTTGAAGCAGTCTAACGCTAGATCTCTTTCAAACCCCTCTATCACTACATAAATCTACCAACTAGCTGGTAAGCCTAGGTTCATCGGTCAGTTTCAAACACAAACAAACCTCACTGTGATTACAACACATAATGTAAATCGATGCAGTTGTTTACAATCTATTTCAAATTGTGATACAAGGTCCTTACCATAATAATGGTCCATTATTATTACCATTATGGACAGTACCATTATAAATGGACCGAGGGCATGTCCACAATGCTGTCACATGATTAGTGTATTATTTGAGAGGCTGCACATAAATGAGTAGCAGCTTCACGTAAATGAGAAGCATATATTGAAATGCGCAAATGATAAGCACAGATCATACTGGTTTTGGTTTTCTCACCGAGTTAAGCGAGGTTTGAAATAATCGCAATATCCAGCCGAGCTCCATTGCTCGTGGATTTGTGAAATGCATTGATTTTAAGCCTCCTGTAATTATTCCTGTGCATAATAAATTGCATATGCATGATTGCTTTTATAATACGTGTGTACATACAGTGGACTGACGTAATTCATACAGGCTATTCGGTTCTATCAGCTTATGGGATACAGCAAGCTACTAAGCTGATGGAATTGAAAATTGAGAGGAAATTTTGGTGTTTAACAATCTGATTTTAAGAGTATTATTGAGGTATTAATAATTGGGTAATTATTATTAATTAGTAATTTTTCGTGGAAACCAACCTGTGTTCCCAGTAGAATTTGAAAACGTATCGCAATAACTTACAGACTATAAAATTAAATGAATTAATTCATATTAATAAATTAATATGAATTATATAGTCCCTCACTTTTTCTAATCATTACTGCTACATGTTTCATAACCACATTATTTGTACTGACACCATTTTGACATAGAATTTTCTAAGTACAGTATTAATCCTCCAATGAATTATCAGCATTTTATTGATTCATCACAATACATTATTTTCTGTCTCTTTTTCCGTTTTTATAATGGTTTCACAGGAAAAGTTATCTTGATTTTTTTTTCAAATTTTAGGCTAGAAGTTAATTTGTGTTCCATAACGGGTTTTAACTTGGGCTTTATTGCTGAAATGAAGAAAACACCATTGTGTTTATTTGTTTCATACTTTGAATTTTATTTATTTATTTATTCATTTATTACACGAAACACTATTAAGTAAAGATACAACAGGCACAGCCCACTACTGCTTTCTTTACAAATTTTGAACAAGAAAATACAAATTTTAAGTTATATTGAAGTTCAACTAGAAATTTCACTTGGAAGTACAATCACTAATTCTTTCTAAAACAAGAATATTAATAAAAAAGTTCACTTTAGCGACGAAACACTAAAACAGTTCAATAGTCCAAAGAAAATGGATATAATTTTGAATTTTGTTACAGATTTCAGAGCCAAAAATGTACATGTCAAGTCATTTCAAATGTATAATAAACTCAATATTGAATACAAAATTGCAGTGATATCATCAGCCAATTCATTACCCACGCACAGGTGTCAGACCTATGTGGGCTTCATCCTCCGAAAAAGAAAAAAGTACAGGGAAGATTATCTTTTTCTCGACGATTCCCAGTGGTGAATATTTTTGTACAGTAGCATTCATCGATTTCCATCAGCTATTCAATGCTGTTGTCAAAATCCTACATTGCGGAAGTCTTCAGTATTAATTAATAGCACTTGGGGAATTCAAAATTAATAAATTTTGTTTCTCTATATTTTTGTCAGTTTGTTCAATTGTCAGTTACTTCAGAAGTTAATTATCTATTTATTCAAAATAAAACATATTTACAACTGCTATTCTATGACCTTGAATATGAGTCATCAAGCCTTATCTCCAATTACTGACTTTCAAAAAAGAAGATTCGAAATGAAATAGAAAATAAAATCTAATCAACTTCTCATCATTTATTGAAGATTTCCTCGAAGAAATTAATTCGTTTTTTTGTGTTACTGCAGTATCCACTTTCCTATAAATTATTTTTCTTCTTTTAATATTGTTCTTCCTATTCACATTCAGATATATCTTGAGCAGAAAACCGTCTTCTAAGCATTTCCTATGAACAGTTGCTCCATCATATCATCTCAAATTAAACTTTTCATACCTTATTTCAATCTATCATTTCACTTTCTTTGTTCCACCTATTTCACTCTGACCCTCTCTTGTTACACTCTTCCTGATCTTACTCCTACACCTTCTTAAACTTGCCTCTTTTTTCTGTACTCTCCTTATTCATCTCTTTCTATTCTTCTCTCCTTATCATCTTGAAATTTTCTCATCTGATCTTCCCATTAAACTCAGTTATTCTGTTTTCATACTCTTTTTAAACTTTCCTTCGCTTTTTGCAATATTCTTATACAATTCTCCCCTTTCTTCTTTTTTTATTCACCATGTTTCCTTATTTTTTCTCTTTTCATTCAACTCTTCCTACCTTGAAAAACGCCATTCAATGGAATAGAATATGTAGAACCCTCTCTCTAACAGAAGAAAGCTGTTTAAAAAAAAAATTAATAGCATAAAATAGGTAAAATCTTATTTCTAACACATACCGTGTTATAAATGAATATTTATGCATTTTTCACTCTATCATTTTATCTTCTTCATTTAACAATATTACACTGATTTCTTCTTATACTCTTCTCACCCTTACTCTTATTTTCTTAAACTTTTCTCTTCTTTTTCGAAAGATTTTCTTAACTAATTCTTCCTATTCTCATTTTCTTATTATTTCAAATACAATTCTCCCATCTGATCTTTCTATTCAATGTGATATCCTCTTGTTATACACTCTTACTCCTCTCTTCTTTAGCTAGCCTTCTTCTTTTGCAATATTCTCATTCCATTCTTCCTGTTTTTCTCTCTTTATTGCACCTTTCTTTTTATTTTTATCCTCTTATTCAACTCTCCCTACCTTGAATTTATCTTATCCATTTTTTCCTATTCTTAACTTATTATGTCAAATACAACTTCTCCCATTTCATCTCTCTATTCAATCTGTTATCCTTCTGTTATACTTTTCTAACTTCTTATCTTCTTCTTTTGTGATATTCTTAATCCATCCTCCCTGTTCTTCTCTTTTTATTGCACCCTTTTTTTCTTATTCTGTTTTCATTTCCACTTTCTTCTACCTTCAGAAACCCCCATATAATAGCATAGAATATGTAGAGCCTTCTCTCTTACAAAAGAACGCTTCCATTATAAATGAATCCGAAAAGATATCACGGACTATTCGAGAGCTATATTTATTACAACTTATTTTCTTTGTTTCGGGAAAAGGGAAAAGTGTAGGATCAGATATCAGGAAATACGTGAACGGCGAATCCCAGGGGAAGAGATCGAAAAGAATTGAGACCGATTCACAGGCAGACAGCACGCGCATAAAGTACCATCAGAAAGCGATCGTCTTACTACGACCAGTTCACAGTGCTGCGTTTCACGTAA
The DNA here is from genome assembly GCA_948455865.1 of Conomelus anceps. NCBI lineage: Eukaryota > Metazoa > Arthropoda > Insecta > Hemiptera > Delphacidae > Conomelus > Conomelus anceps. Next base: position 52,682,637 of record OX418224.1, read on the forward strand.
TAACTTTGCACTCTCTGTGGAGTGCTCAACTGGGACTTTCTCCTTGAATTCAAATTCCTTTTTATGTTTGCGCAGATGTGCACTGTTCATATTCTTTTGTTTCTAAGGCTTACGTTTCCAGGTTCCAGTAGATCAACTTTATCTAACAATTTTCAAAAAAAAAAAAAAAAAAAAAAAAAAAAAATGAAAAATAACTTTAGGTGAAAGAGAAGGAAGAAGAACAGTAGGAGAAAGAGAAGGAGGGAGAATTGTTGGTAGAAAGAGGAGGACGAAGAACAGTTGAAGGAAGAACTGTTGAAATAAGGAAGAACAGTAGGTAGAAAGAGAAAGAAGGAATAACAGAAGGTAGAAAGAGAAGGAAGAGAAAGGGAGAAAAACAGTTGGAGAAAGATAAGAAAAAAGAACAGTTGGTAGAAAGAGAAGGAAGAAGAACAGTAGGAGAAAGAGAAGGAGGGAGAATTGTTGGTAGAAAGAGGAGGACGAAGAACAGTTGAAAGAAGGAAGAACTGTTTTTTTTTTTTTTTTTTTTCAAGTCTGAGACCTGTGCGTGGGTAATGAGTTGGATGATGGTGAATGATGAGATGGACCTACAGTTTTAGGTGGGTTCCGAACCACCGGGAAGTTGAAATAAGGAAGAGCAGTGGGTAGAAAGAGAAAGAAGGAATAACAGAAGGTAGAAAGAGAAGGAAGAAGAACAGTAGGAGAAAGAGAATGGAGAAAAACAGTTGCTAGAAAAAGAAGGAAAAAGATCACTAGGTAGAAAGAGAGGGAAGAGAAAGGAAGAAAAATAGTAGGAGAACGAAGAAAAAAGTTCCAAGTCGACCGTTTTGCGTTTGTCTGAAAATGTGTTTGTAACGCTACGCATGGTTTATATTTTATAGAATTTGGCTTAGATCTTCCTATAAGAAATGCCCAGCGATTTATGTGTTTGAGGATTTACCAAATTTAATTGCATTTAAAGAATATTAGAAAAGGAAAAGAATGAAGGCCACTCAGGCCTTCTTCTATAGGAAATATATAATTTTTAAAATGAGCTTCTCCATCATATGGAATTGGAATCAAATTTCAAGATAGCCCTCAGGCCCTAAGGTTGGGTCTTCATATGAGTTAAGGTACGATTCATATCAAGGATAATCATATCAAGTGATTACAAAGTAAATCATAATTATACAAATTTAATTGATATTGTTCTAGAAATTCATTCATCAGACATGTTAAATCCGTTCTGATTTGAGCGTTCAGCTGTCTGGAACAGCATAAGTGCATGCTGGATGAAAATAGAAAACACAGTCTTGTTGATGTGATAGAAAGTGACATTGTGGAAAACATACATAAAATAGACTACACAAATTGAATCAAGGGTTAGGTCTGATGATTGTGTTCAATTTATTGATGGTGGTTATCATTGAGTACTTGGAGTATGTTCCTCTGTGCAAGCACCCTAATTCTAAAGCCTGAGTCTAGTATTCAAAGAACTACTAGAAAGTAGTAGTAGTAGTAGTAGTAGTAGTAGTAGTAGTAGTAGTAGTAGTGTATAAGGAGTAGTATCAACAGCTAAGCGTAAGAACAGACAATCGAGGCGTTACAAATCCGTCTCATCTGAGATTATGACGTGGAAATTTGAAAATCGGATTCAGAACATGGCTCTAAAGCCGCTAAGGGACTCTGAATAATAGAACACAAGCTGAAATCGTGGGACGCCGAACTTTTTAAAGGCAACTCTGCTGTGAAAGCTAGTCACCAACTCTGTATGAGTTTTGCCTGCTGTTTATTCGAAATGGAATTAAAGGTAACTTGGAAAAGTTGCTGCTTTTGAAGAAATTAATTCGGTATTATCAGTGAACCAGGTTGTGGGGGGGCGGGGAGGGGCTGAAGAGTAGGTGGTAACAAAGGGATGGAAGGGGGGGAAGCGTAGGATGAACGAGAATCCAATGTTGTTAGAAACATGGACTGGGAAAGGTGGTTGAGGAAGCTTGAATCCAATGTTGTTAAAACAACATCAAAATTACTTTTTCGGATGTTGTATCAAGTTATTTACTTTTTGTTAAATCTCTATGAAGTATAGCTTTTCTTGAGGATTTGAAGGGATTCCAGTGGTATTTCAATTTGCTCCATAAACGGAATTTGAAGCTTAGAGCTTGTAACTTTTAACGTGGGGCTTTAAAGAGATAAAGCTACAGCTTACAACTTGTGATAGATAGATAGAATGTCTTTATTTGGGTGAAGTTAGGATTCACAGGTCCTCTCTTGTACTAAAACTTCTTTCTTTTTTTTAGATAGATAAAATGTATTTATGTTAATTTATTAAGGGGAACTGAAGAGGTAAAAATCTGATGACTTAGTTATGCATTGAATTCAATAATATGATGGTTAGAGTTTTGGATGAGTTTTTTTGAGGACTTGAGCTGTATGACATAACTCACTCCATAAATTAAATTTTACGCTTAGAACTTGTAATATGGGGCTTTAAATATACAAATCTGCAACTTATAAGTTGCGATGAGGACCTTCTAAGAAGTAAAAACATTATGATTTTATAATGAATTAAATATTACGATCATTTAAGTTTTGGATAATTTATTTCTTGAAGAATTTCAAGGCGTTTTGATTTATTTACCATTTAGAATTATCCACAAATAACATTTCAGCCTCATAACTTGTAATAAAGTTGATAAAAATCATGATTTTCTCTTTTTTTTGAGGATGAAGCCCACATAGGTCTGAGACCTGTGCGTGGGTAATATATTGGATGATGGTGATTGATGAATTTGGTCTACAGTTTTAGGTGGGTTTCGAACCACCGGGAAGTGATTTTACAGCAGAGAACAGAGTCTTTTTTATATAATATAAACTTGAAAAAAAACACTTTTAGATGGAAATTAACTCACGTTATGGCGTGACGGCCGTTTCGCTCTGTTGTCTAGAGCATCGTCAGACGACCCACAGTACACTGACTTAAGGTATGAGTTTGAGTCTTTTTTGCTGGCCAATCTAATTGGTCACCGTTACAAACAGGTACCACGAGAACGCAGCTTATCTCTATCTGATTGAACAGATACCTGCTACAGCTCGCGGCTATCACTTCCCTCAACTCATAAATTAAATCGAATACTATGACCATTTTAGAACATTTAATGAATTTTTCTTAATAAATTTCAAGAATATTTGATTTATTTGCCATTGAGAATTACTCCATAAATGAAATTTCAACATTATAGCTTGTAATAAGGCTGTGGTTATGAATTATGAGATGATTGTGGTTTGGTTATGAATAGAATTGAATATTATGACTATCAATGGTTCATAATTCTATGGAACATTTACATTATGATCATATGGCTGTCGTTGACTGAGTGTAATTATTTTTTTTGTAGATTACGCCTTGGAGACTTTAGTTAAGGAGTATAAGACAAGTCAGATCAACAATTATTCTCTTATACACTAGTTACTATAATTTATTACTATATCAATTAGTTGGGGTGAGGCTTAATTTTATGTGAAAGGAACTCTTGTACACTATAAAAAGCTTTATCAACTAAATATTTTTTAAATATTTCTATATTTTCAAGACTCTTTAAAAACTGCGGTAGCTTGTTGTAGAGTTTCTTTTGACTGTGACGGCTCAGTTAAAAAGTGATTCTGAATAGTAGCCATTCATTTTTTGAAGCGTCGAGTCAACTTGACGCTTGGCAAACGCTCTGTAAGCAGACTATCGAAGTAGAAAATCAGCTAGAAGTAAAGAGCTAGAATTTCAGAATGTCCACATAAAGATAAGGATAGAAGATTAGAAGCATTAAGAACTAGTGATAAATTGATAAAAATAAAGATAAAAAGAGTTGTGACAGTGGATGAGGAAAAACAGCTTGAAGTAAAGAGCTTAACCAGCTAGATTACCGTATTTATGGGTGGACTTTCTGATACTGGACGATTCTAGTCGTTTGAGGGAGTGATAAAATTGCAAATTTCGATTTTAATATTCATGCGAACTGAAGTGGAAAAAGCTTGAGCGTCGTCTAGTGTAGCTGGGACATTCAAATTTAACCCCACACTGTTTTGTCGTAGCCAAGCTCATAAATACAGTTTTTCTCCTGATCACCACTAGATCAAATACTACAGCCGGAAAACATGAAATTCCCATTTGAGTTTTTCCTTCCTTTTTGAATTATTTCAGTCGGAATCTCGTAATCCCTACTTTAATTCAGATGTGCGTGTTGCTGTTGGATAATCAGTAAACTGGTGTTTTTTTTTTTTTTGAGAGCTGGCTATTTATTTTAGATAGTTATTTTAGTGCTCTAGAGATAGTTATTCAGGCTTAGCCAATCGGAGACACTAATTACGATGGAGCCCTCTCGTAGATCAGTCTAGTATTTCAGTTGCAATATTCTAGCCTACACGAATAAATCTACTCTACAGAGCTTCCAAGATAGTACAGCAATCAAAACAGCAACCTTGTAGTACAGTGGCGCTCCCTTTGCTTTGGAGGGAGAAGGGTGTTGTTCCGGCCGTCATCCTAGCCAATGTCATAAGCACTAGGACAGTTGTATTCACATTGATTGTGTGTTAGTTAAATAAATAAATAAATAGATCACTTAGAAGAAATAGATATATAGTTTTATGTTAATTTGGTTTTCTGTATTATGAACATCTGGTTCAATGTCAATCTGGAACAATCTCAATGTCAATTATAAATATTTTTTTTTTGTATCACCCAATTTGGGGTACGTTAAATCAATTTTAATAATAATAATAATCTTTATTTCCGCAAATACAAACAAGCAAAAAAAATACACAGGAAAAAAAATTATACATGATAAAAAATAATAATAATTATAAAACAATCAATTATTAGGAGAGAAACCAAGAAGTTACAAAGAAAAAAATACTTAGTACAACTTAACTATCATGTAAAAGTAATAATTTTTTTTGTGGATGTTCCTTGCGCTTTTGCCAATACTCTCTCATTCTCTCCGATGTTACCTTTCTCCTCTCCTCGGACACTACAATTAATCTTCTAGCTTTAGGATTTAATTTCTTGAAATCTTCTATTTTAATCCTTCAGCAACTTTCTCAGATGTGCAGTATTCTTGATTATATTTATAATTATTACTCGTATTATGAGTTATGAAGAAAAATAATATTATCATATAAATTCAAAAAGTGAGAAATTATTCGTCAATTCAAACATTCTCGAGCTACACGCAAAAAAACCTCGCTGCAATATTGCGTGATGGAAAAACCTGCAGGAAATATTTTACGCGAGGTAGACCGAATTTTTCGCACCGTAATAGACACTTAAAACTGGACGAGTATGGAAAATAATGGGGTATGGGACTGAGTGGCAGGGGGGGGGGGGATTAGTTGAAGGGTGCGATGATAGTAAAGTGGTGAGTAGGGGGAAGAGTACAGGCTAAAAGCAAAATTGAAATTGGAAATGTGAGAAAACAGATGGAATGGGGAATGGTGCTCGTAGTAATTCAATTCTATTCCCACTTAAAAAACGTGGACGACAATTTTAATAAATATTTCATTTCACCCTACCACTTACCCTCTTCCTTCTCCTTCTCCTCCTTCTTCTCCTCTTTCTCCTTCTTCTCCTTCTTCTCCTCCTTCTCCTCCTTCATCTCCTTCTCCTCCTTCTCCTCCTTCTCCCCCTTCTCCTCCTTCTCCTCTTTCTCCTCCTTCCCCTCCTTTTCCTCCTTTACCTCCTCCACCTACTTCTCCTCCTTCTCCTCCTTCTCCTCCTTCTCCTCCTTCTCCTCCTTCTCCTCCTTCTCCTCCTTCTACTCCTTCTCCTCCTTCTCCTCCTTCCCCTCCTTCTCCTCCTTACCTCCTCCACCTACTTCTCCTCCTTCTCCTCCTTCTCCTCCTTCTCCTCCTTCTCCTCCTTCTCCTCCTTCTCCTCCTTCTCCTCCTTCTCCTCCTTCTCCTCCTTCTCCTCCTTCTCCTCCTTCTCCTCCTTCTCCTCCTTCTCCTCCTTCTCCTCCTTCTCCTCCTTCTCCTCCTTCTCCTCCTTCTCCTCCTTCTCCTCCTTCTCCTCCTTCTCCTCCATCTCCTCCTTCTCCTCCTTCTCCTCCTTCTCCTCCTTCTCCTCCTTCTCCTCCTTCTCCTCCTTCTCCTACTTCTCCTCCTCCTCCTCCTTCTCCTCCTCCTTCTCCTCCTTCTCCTCCTCCTTCTCCTCCTCCTTCTCCTCCTCCTTCTCCTCCTCCTTCTCCTCCTCCTTCTCCTCCTTCTCCTCCTTCTCCTCCTTCTCCTCCTTCTCCTCCTTCTCCTCCTTCTCCTCCTTCTCCTCCTTCTCCTCCTTCCCCTTCTTACCTCCTCCACCTACTTCTCCTCCTTCTCCTCCTTCTCCTCCTTCTCCTCCTTCTCCTCCTTCTCCTCCTTCTCCTCCTTCTCCTCCTTCTCCTCCTTCTCCTCCTTCTCCTCCTTCTCCTCCTTCTCCTCCTTCTCCTCCTTCTCCTCCTTCTCCTCCTTCTCCTCCTTCTCCTCCTTCTCCTCCTTCTCCTCCTTCTCCTCCTTCTCCTCCTTCTCCTCCTTCTCCTCCTTCTCCTCCTTCTCCTCCTTCTCCTCCTTCTTCTCCTTCTCCTCCTTCTCCTCTTTCTCCTCCTTCTCCTCCTTCTCCTCCTTCTCCTCCTTCTCCTCCTTCTCCTCCTTCTCCTCCTTCTCCTCCTTCTCCTCCTTCTCCTCCTTCTCCTCCTTCTCCTCCATCTCCTCCTTCTCCTCCTTCTCCTCCTTCTCCTCCTTCTCCTCCTTCTCCTACTTCTCCTCCTCCTCCTCCTTCTCCTCCTTCTTCTCCTCCTTTTCCTCCTTCTCCTCCTTCTCCTCCTTTTCCTCCTTTTTCTCTGGCTGGAAATTTGTCCCGAAAGCCAATTGTCGTCACCAAAGTCACGATTCCCGGAGCTTATCAATCTCCAATTGTTCTAAACAAAGATAATCCTCACAGACAAGTACCGCCACCGCATTCAAAGTTCGAGATTCCAGTGGATCGTGAGAAGATTAGTCACTGAAATTGCAAGTTTAAGCTTGCTGCTTTAATCTCTCTGACAACGCTGGATTCAGAAACACTAATACTGGTTTGATTCTATTGGTTGCACACTGATTACGAATTGCACAGTGATTATAAAAGTTCTGTGAAGTGATAGCCGAGTGCCGTAGCAGGTATCTATTTAATCAGAGATAAGTTACGAAACTCCTGGGCGCTCATTGTAAGGGTGACCGATTGGATTGGCCAGCAAAAAGACACTGTTCTCTGCTGTAGTATCAATTCCCGGTGGTTGGAAACCCACCTAAAACTGTAGGTCCAGCTCATCAATCACCATCAGCCAATTCTTTATCCACGCACAGGTCTGAGACCTATGTGGGCTTCATCCTCCGAAAAATTGCACGGTAATCCTCTAGGAAGATTCTGAGAAATAGTTAGGAAGTTGTTAGTTCCAACATGAATAGGTCAAAAAATGGTTTGTGATCAAAAGTTTAATTGTTGAAAAAAATTGTAAAACTCATATTATTCCATTCAAATTTTGCAACTGATACTAAGCTTGGGTTTTGGTAGTGCTTTGGCTGGCTTCGTTTCCTGTAGCCTTGGGTTCGAATCTCATTCAGCCATTAATGTTTCTCATCATTCACCCATTCACCTCATTACCCACGCACAAGTTTCCAGACTTATGTAGGCATTATCCGCAATAAAAAAAGTTACTGTCATTTATTAGAGTCCTATAATTAATTGTAGTACTTGGTATCAACGTACTTTCAAGTCCTATTCTCTGAGTAATAACTACTAGTTCTGTTGAATTCTATTTGAAAATTTAGAAATTTATTAGTACCGTATCGCAAACCTTATTACTTATTCACAAATTTGTTAAAATACTTGTAAACACAGGCTTAAGCATAGCTGTTGATGTCTCACAATATTTCCACACATATACTTATATAAAATTTATTCATATCAGTTTTAATTGTGTAAATAGCCTCTATTTGTATAAGTAGTCGGTTATAATCAAATGTATCAATCATTGCATATCATTGCATTGAATATCTATCATTGCATTGTTAGAAATAAATTTAATTTAATTGAATTTCGAATACAAAAAAAATGAAGAATATGTCAAAGGCTGATTGGAGTATGATTGAGATGATAATGGTGTAACAACCAAAACTAGTTTCTCTAAGTGTTAATAAATGTGGTTGTGACAATTTCGTCTTATTATTCACAAAAGCTGATGCTTAGCCCAATTATCCACATTATATTTATAGTGCCAGCGTTGAAGTTTAAATTTTTGATTGTGTTGAAATCTTTCTTTAAATTATTCTAAATCGTCGAATTAAAAAAAAAAACAAAGAGAAAAAATTGAGGCATGATATATTATGAGATCTATTGAACTGAAGAAAAATAAACAAAACAGTTTTCAAGAACTGCCGATGAGCCTTTTTTTGTTTGTAGCATATGATGTTTATAGAAACCGAGGCAGTCGAATAGCAAGGTAGAGAGGTTAGTATGCACCTTGGTTGAATGGTGTATCGTATATGCCTATCAGCACAATTGATAGTACTAATTATTAAAGTTGTCGGGTCCTTGGATATTAAAGCTTTAATTAAGTTGACAGTTGTATTAGTTTATTTTATGTAAATTCGTCGGGTCCTTGGATACTCATATGTATTAGTTGATAAATATATATTTCCTGAAACTATAGCTATATTTTCTATATATTTACTGTTATATTTATGTTCCATCTATTATATTATATTCTCCATCCATTTGTATGTTACCTGAAGCTACAGCTATCTCCTCGATATATTCATCTATATCTTTCCCATAGCTATATCTATATTCCCTACTGGCCACCCTCAGTTTGATCAATATCTCCAGGCCGGCTACAGAGCACAAATATATAGGTAGTTCAATCCACAATAGGTTTGTATATAGGTATCCTGTTTAATGATTGTGTGTGGAGGAATTATACGGCATTATGAGGTGTGCATGTAGGTGGGGAAGAGGGAGGGGGGAGTTCACACGCACACTGCCACCTAAATTTGCACGACTAATTGATTGCAAGCAACTGCAACTAATAATTGATCAAGTAGTTGCAATTGCACCGTGTGATAGGGTCCTTTGCGTAGTCAATTACAGTCTATCAAACGGCGGATTCAGGTAGATTAGATTAGATCAACTTTATGTATGTATAAATTTATGTGCAAGTTGATGGAGAAAGAGCAGTGATTTTCCTTCTGAATAAGCGAGAAATATGTGCTTGTTTTACAGCCTAAGGCAACGAGCAGAATAGCAATAACAAACCAAACATAAGCGAAATAGTTGTACAAGCTTTGGACAAAGTGAATGAATATGATAAAATGGATAAAACTTATTCTATTTTCAATTAATCTGGAATTACTTACAAGAATGGCAAATGGTAAAGGGAAGTGATAGCCGCGAGCCGTAGCAGGTATCTGTTCAATCAGAGAGATAAGCTGCGTTCTCGTAGGTCCCGTTTGTAACGGTGACCGATTAGATTGGCCAGCAAAAAAGACACTGTTCTCTGCTGTAAAATCACTTCCCGGTGGTTCGGAACCCACCTTAAACTGTAGGTCCAACTCATCAATCACCATCATCCAACTCATTACCCACGCACAGGTCTCAGACCTATGTGGGCTTCATCCTCAAAAAAAAAAAAAAAAAAATGAAAAAAAAAATCTTCTCACACCATACTATATGGGTACTTTTTGAACAATTAATACGGCATTGTAGTTTGGGGAGCTTCCCCACAATCGCTGCGAGTTTTCAGAGTTCAGAAAAGGGCTATAAGGATTACCTTCAAGGTACCCATGTAGAGAGCTATTCAGTATGGCTAATATTCTGTCAGAGCCATTTCTTTATATCTATTATACTGCTTGCCTGGCATTTCAACCCAAAAATACCTGGATTAAGGGTAGAGATATCCATCTGTATAGAACAAGAGGGAGAGAAAATGCTAGACTTGAAGCTCATAGGACAACATTAATTTTATGAGTCAAGTCCAAGCTATAGTTATGGCCAAAACACATTTAATGCTCTTCCAGTGGAGCTGAAAGAGATAGAAAGTTTTTTCGTTTCAAGAGTATTCTGAGAAAATGGCTGTTTAATGAGAGTTTTTATGAAATACATGAATACCTTCTGAGAACAAATACTTGAATTATCTTAATTTCTGACTTAAATGTATAAAATTCCTCTATGTATAATTGTTACTATATTCTTGGGATAACTTGTATTCTTTTATAAATGAATTTTTTTTTTGGAGGATGAAGCCCACATAGGTCTGAGACCTGTGCGTGGGTAATGAAATGGATGATGGTGATTGATGAGTTGGACCTACAGTTTTAGGTGGGTTCCGAACCACCGGGAAGTGATTTTACAGCAGAGAACAGTGTCTTTTTTGCTGGCCAATCTAATCGGTCACCGTTACGAACAGGACCTACGAGAACGCAGCTTATCTCTCTGATTGAACAGATACCTGCTACGGCTCGCGGCTATCAATATTGTATGAATATTATTAGTTAAAATGTATAACAAGTAATAAAGATGAATATGAATATAAGACTAAAATTACCAATGCAAGATAATTCAAATTCTTCAATTAAAATTAAAATTAATCCTAATTAATTAATTTAATTTTAATTATAATTTAAATTTCAATTTTTCAATGGAAATTACTCTACCCAAACTTGTTCTAAAGTAGGGTTTTCTCATTGAAAAATGGGTAAATAGTTGAATTACTTAAATAAGAGGTTTTCGCATATGGTATAAAAAATGAATTTTAAAAAAAATCGGTGCAGGAATCACAATATACTCAACAACTGTGATTGGTCTAAGTAAACTCATAAGAATCCACATTCCAAACACACTACAAATCGACATCAGTTTATGACACTTTTCATGTCAACAAACTCTGATTCCATATTATACTTTCATATATAGTATATCTTCCATTGTATATCTTCACTAGCACCAAAGAAAACCTTCGAAGATAACGACTATTACGAGTATAATGGATATTGATTGCAGAAGCAGAGTAAGGTGGGCGATAGATAGCTTTGCAATTTAATGACTTGGCTTTGGAAGAAAATGGATAGATTACAAGATGATTAGGAAGGGGAAGAAAAGTGCAAAAAGAGGAGAAACGAATAAAGAAGTATAACCATCATCTCCTCCTTTTTCATTTTCTTCAGTTTCTTTCTTCATATGCTGCTCAATTTTTTCATAAGTTTCCTTTTTATTCACCATTTCTTCCAGCGTTTTTCATCTACTTTCTACATAAAGAATGCAAATGAATCAGAAAAAGAGAGAAGAAGATGATGATGATGGATAAGAAGTCAGGAGATAAAGATGGAGAAGAAGGAGGAGGAAAAGATAAATAGAAGGACGAAGAAGGGGATGAAGTGAAAGAAAAAGTTCAGCAAACATAATCGGATGTGATGATAAGGGGAACTAATGAGAAAAATTAGATAATATATGCTGTGAAAGAAGAAAAAGAAGAGTAGAAGAGGGAGAAGGAGGAAAAAAGAAATAGAAGGACGAAAAAGTGGATGAAGCGAAAGAGAAAGTTGAACAAAGATAATAATAATAATAATAATAATAATAATATCGTGTGACCTGGCTGGCTCAGGTCTTGTGTCAGAGTTATCAGGTCGCACCTGAAGAAGTTCAGGGCCTCTGACGTGACTTAACGACTGTTTTTAGGCAGCCGGGACCGACAGCTTAACGTGTCCTCCGAAACACGGGAGTGGCCCGAGGTAAAATCTTTCGTTCAGAACTGGGATCAAACCCGGGACCTTTGGGCTAGCAAACCAGCACTTAACCCACAAAGATAATGAAATGTGACGATAAGGGGAACTATGGCAGGCCGCTTAGCGCGGTTGGTTGAGGCGTCACAACTTCAGCTTGCTGTCGTTTCAGCGGTCGTGGGTTCGAATCCCGCTCCACCGTCTAGCATCTATGTGTTTTTTATCATTCACCTCATTACCCACGCACAAGTCTCGGACTTATGTGGGCATTATCAGCAATAATAAAAAAATGAGATAATATGTTGTGGAAGAAGAAAAATAAGATTTGGGTAAGAAAGAATGCATAAAGGATCGGGTATGGAGAAGGATGGTTATAGGTGATTGTCGTGAAGAGGGTATTGAGAGAAAATGGTGGGATGGGGAAGAGGATGATAGGAAGATAAGAAAAAAGAAGAAATTGAAAGTGGAGAGACACGTTTGAGCAGGGTAGAGAAGCTTCAGCAGTACGTGCTTCACATTATCATCCTATAGCCTCACTTACAGCCTCATTTACAGCCTCCCTTCAAGATCTCATGACCCTTTTTATTTCCGTCACCGCTTCTATTTCCTCATATCCTTCTTCTTCTCTTCGTCTTATCACTCTCTTCTTCTTACCACCCTCTTCTTACAACCTTCTTCTTACCACCTTCTTCTTACCACTTTCTTCTTCTCCTTATTTTCCATTTTCTCCTGTTTCCTCAGTTGCTGCTGAATTTTCTTCAAAAGTTATCCTTTTTATTCACCATTTGTTCTTGCGTTTATCCTTCTTCCTCTCTTCATCTTCTTTCTTCTGACCACCTTCGTCTTCTCTTCCATCTTCTTCAGTTGCTGCTCAATTTTCTTCAAAAGTTTTCCTTTTTACTCACCATTTGTGCTTGCGTTTATCCTTTTTTTCTTCCGTCTTCTAACTGCCTTCGTCTTCTCCTTCTTTTCCATTTTCTCCCAGTTGCTGCTCAATTTTCTTCAAGTTTCCCTTCTTATTTACGTGTTTTTCCTCTACTTCTTCTTTTCTTCTATCAACTGGGAAGCTTTTACAGCTTTAAACCTTTCCTTCCTCTTCCCACTTCATTTCCTTTTTTCTCATATATTTTCTTTTTTTCTGCTTTTTCTTCTCCTTTCCACTTCTACTCTAACTTCTTCTCTTCAATCTCTTCTCCTGCAGCACTCCAAGCATCATCTGCTGATTTTACTTATAGCTTTGCTCTTTCTACTCTCTTTCTTCTCGTCCTTTATCCCTTTTCAACAATCCATGATTCATCATCACTTCCTTCTTGTGCATTTGTTTTATTCTAATTTTTCTTAATTTTTCCTCCTATCTACTCTTTCTTCTTTTTTCTGTCATATTAACCTCCTATTTTCGTTTTTTCTTTATTCTTATCCTTCTTCATTTTTCCTCCTTATTCTTTTCTGTCTTCTTGGTCACCTATTTTCCGTTTTTCTTTCTTCTTCATTTTATTTATTTTTTCTTCTACTCCTTGTCCTTTTTCTTTTTCTCCTTCTTCTCTTTCCTTCTCTTCTTCTTTTTCTTTTGTTTTCTTCTTCTTTTTATTCTTCTTCTTCTTCTTCATCAATCAACACCTTTTGCACTCAAACTTTACTTTTCCTACTTTTTCTTTGTCTATATCGTTCACACTGCCAACTCCTCTTCCTCCTCTTTTTTCTGCTTCTTGTACTCCTCCTCCTGCTTATCCTAATCCTCCTCATCCTAATCCTCCTCCTCCACCACCGAATCTTTTTATTTTTTCTTCCTCCTTCTTTCTGGTCCTTTTCTCTTGTATTCTTCTGTCACCTCTTTTTTTTCTTTTACTTTTTATTCTTCTTCTGCTACTACTTTTTTCGCTGCTCCTTTTTGCTTTCTCTTTTTCTATCCTGCTACTTCCTCTTCTCTTCTCTCACTTCTTTTTCTTTCTTACTTATTTCTCTTCTCCTTCTTATTCTGGCTCTTCTCTTTCTTCTTTTCCATTTCCTTTCCCTCCCCCTCTCATTCTCCTCCTTTTCCTCCTCCTTCTCTTTCTGCTTTTCTTTTTCTTCTCGTCCTCCTTTTCCTCTTTGTCCTCATGTACCTTCTTCTTTCTCTTCTTCTTCTCCATCTACTCCTCCTCCTTCTCCTCCCCACCTCTTCCTCCTCCTTTTTCTTCTTCCTCATTCTCTTCCTCCTCCTTCTTCTCCTTCTCCTTCTCTTTCTCCTTCTCCTTCTCCTTTCTTCTCCTCCTCCTTCTCCTCCTTCTCCTTTATCTCCCTCTTTTCCTTTGCTTTCTCCTCCTCCTCCTTTTTTCTCATCTCTTTCTTTTCCACCTTGTGCTTTTATTCTGTGACCAATAGAACCTCCTTCCAACCAACCCTTCAAATCGCCTGAAAGTAGTGGGTTCTGGTCCAACAGATATTACTGCCTCCTTTTATCTATTATGGGTGTCCTTCAGTCTCCCTTATCCCTTATTACTCCTCCACCCCTTTAGGAACCTTCCCCTCTTAATCCTTATTCCCCCTTCCACCCTTTAGGGACCTCCAGAAAGGTGTAATGCAATTGAGTGCTCCTTTTAAAGGGCACGACCAAGAAAATCCCTTTCCTCTTACCTCTGCCACTACTGCATCTCATTTTCAACACCAGTTTTGACTTTATTTTTAAATTGAAAGTTTTGTTATTGATGCTGTCCTCTTCAATCTACTAATAATATATTTATGAATTTCGGTTCTCGATAAATCATCTTCATGTTTGTTGGTATGAAAGTAGTCTACGTTTTAAATTGTAGAAAGTATGCATGAAGTATGTTTGGGCTATAAGAAGGCCATTTAAAAAAATTTCAAACAAAAAAGAAACCGACTCAACGAAATGGATATCAAAAATGAAATACTCGCAAGCCACGTACTAAAATGTTTAAAATAAAGTATTCAATTCTTGGATTTCTTGTTCCGTAATGATTTGCGTTGTTAATATTAACTTTTTGTTGTAAATTTAACGACTTTAAGTCTGCTTTAGATTGTGAATATATAAAAGTGTGAGTACATTTTTTTATATATTAACAATCTAAAGTCCTTTCTGTAAGGAATATCTGTTCGTTGCGACGTGGAGTGAATACACGAAAGAGTTCCACAACAAAAATTGAATCAAGACACTCTTCCACGACTGACTATCGTGAGAAGAATCCCCTGATTCGAGTTCACTGATACGCTGCAAGTCGTTAAATTTACAACAAAAAGTTAATAAAGTATTCACTATAAAGTGAGAAAAATTTGAATCCTTTTCTAAAATTTTACTCAAATTCACTACTCTACTAAAATTATTGTAAATTATACTTAAATTTACTAAAATTACTAAATTACTAATTTACTAAAATTACTCAAATTTAAATTTAAGTAACCTTTTAAGTCGGCGCCAGATATTTTATAAGACTACTAAAAATCTCTTGTAGCCTGATAGTTCAAGAGATCATGATAAATTTGGCGCCGTCTTCAAAAGGGAAAGCTCTGATGATTGTGATTAATTTTGTGATGGTGATTATCATTGAGTACATTGAGTATGCTCCTCTGTGCAAGCTATCATAGAGTCAGTAGCACGAAAGAAAATTATTTTAAACCACCGCAAGATGACGTCATCTTACGGAGCTCAATAGGGAAGTTGTAGCACTGACTCCGTCAAATGACGTCATTTTGCGGTGGACAAATTTAATTTTCTTTCGTGCAACTGGCCTTGATCTTGGGCGTGAGGTCTACTGTTCACAGAACTACGAGCACGACCCTAATAAGAAGCATCACGTCGCATTATTCCAATAGAGCGAACAGCATCAGGTTGTACGAAACTAAACAATGGGATGGCGCCTTACACTTCTAGTGGGAACCTTGCCAATCCTTTTCCATGACTGGAGCTGGAACTGGAAGAGTCTGGCCAACATTAACGAGCACAGACCATGGAGAACACTCTGGAGAAGAGAGAGACAATGCATTAACCCAATTTGACTTCCCATTAAATGGTGTCAAGGTCATTCAGCTGGAAGTGATGTCTAGGATGGTTTTATTGAGTCCATTAGAGGGATTCTCAGACTAGGAACTTGTATAATGGATCAGGAAGGCTTAACAAACGGAGGCACTAATGTCTTGTCCAAGATATTACATTAATTACACAAAATGTGATTGCCAAATACACCTGATTTGAATGTAATAAAGATATCCCTACAAACCTTGACACTAATTGCGATAGATAGAGCGTTGTCGTAGAGTAATATGAACGTGAGCCATAGCAGGTATCTGTTCAATCAGATAGAGATAAGCGACGTTCTCCTGGGCACTCTTTATAACGGCGACTGATTAGATTGGCTCAGAAGTTCTAAAATTATATTAATCTTTTTTGGACTGTGATGATGTTTTGTTGAAAGTAAAACCAAAGTTAATATTCTTTTTCTGTAGAAGACTCGTGAAGTATTGTGCTTCAAGATGGAATTTTTAGTAAAACAGACATAACGTGAGATTTCGATTCTAATTTTAAATTTTGTGAAAAGCAGTTTTGGGCAATCGCCTGCAGTATTCACATTGATTGTATGTTAGATTTATAAGTATACTTTATTGTGTATTATTCTTATGATTAAAACAATTTCACCCACTTCTCATCATTTGAATACTTGTTACTTACAATCCATTTGTTTCTTGTTAATGACAACCAATAATCATTTGAATAACAATCAACAAAACAGACTGCTCCAAGAATGTAATTCAAAAAACATCCACCCACGTTTTACACGTAATCCAATTACAATTAAATCCACTCATCTGTGAGCGAATAACGCCATATTGCGCCTCAGTTTTCCTGAATGTTTTTCCCGAAAGGAAAACACGTTTTCCAAGCAGTATAGTGAACTTCATTAGAATTCCGCAGCAGTGACAGGCTTTGGTGCCCTTTCAAGTCCTTCCACACTGCTTGCCTAGCTTCGGCATTATTTTGTATTCAGGCAGCGCTGGTGGCTTATATTCATGATATTTCTGAGCCGGCTAGGCTTCCTAGGTGTGTGCGACAATAATTTCAATAGAATTAGGCTAACTTCACTTGGAGTAGACGCTCTTCGTCTTTGAACAAAGTAGAAGGTTCGATTCTCGGTTGGGTAGGCGATTCTTATTTTCCTCTACAATTTGACCTTGAACACACAAGGTTTCAGTACAAACTTGTACAGTAGGAACAATTAGTCTAGGCGCACGGCCGTTTGGTAGTCAGCCATGGCGAGGGAGTGTTTATCGCTCATTTCTAAAAACATGTGGCCCGTCTGACGCTGCAGATGTCTTCAAGGTCAACTAGTCAACGTTTAACAGGACGGCTAGTAGTGAAACCAGAGCCACGCGCCCAGACTAATTGTTCCTACTGTACCTTAGAACCCCTCTAATCCGTCACCCTTGAGGAGTATGGTCGGATTATCAGAAAAAATACATTATTTATCGCCAGTGGCGCAACTATGGGGGGAGGGGGGTTAGGGGGTTGGATCCCGCCCAGAGACCCAGGGAAATTTTTTTTTTAACAAATATTGAAAAACAATTTTTGAAGAATGAGTCGAAAAAAGGAGTCTACAAATATGGTTTTAGAGGGACTATTTTTAAAAAAGTATCCCGAACTCCTTCTACAAATGAAGTACAGTACTGTAAATCCCAATCAGTGGCGAGGGGATTCGAAATTAGCGGAGTGAAAATAGTTAAAGTAAACCTTCTTTAAAGTTTTTCCACTCAAACAATGAATTTTTAGCAAAACAGTTTGGGTCTCCCATAGGCAATGATGCAAAAACTAGATAAAAATCACTTTAACTAACAATGTAACTTGAAATTATGTTGAAATGGATGAATTCATGTCTAGAATCGCTTAAAATGGGAAATTAAGGGAATATTTTTCAAAAATGTCCCCTTTTTGAAATAAAGAGCGATAGATTTTATCTTAAATACTGCATTATTAGAGAATCCCCTTCACTTCCTATCATTAAAGGATATAGTGCTTGGAGCCTCCCCCCCACCGCCACTCCCAGAATAACATCATTGGTCATCCCTCTCTGTGAAATATTCAACATCTGTACTCAAAAGCAATTTGAATTTAACAAATCATCTTGTAACTACAAGCTCATGAATATTTTTTTTTTCAAATTGCAATTTCAATACGTTTTTGAATTGAATTTATTTCAGCCATTCAAAATCATTTACAATCATTATTGCTGATCAAATAAATAATGAATAGATAATAATTTATTTGTTATTTAGCTTTAGCTCATATAAATGAGTTGCATATCTATAGTTTCATACAGCCGGAGTCGGCGTAGCCGAGTTGGCTTATCGCTGGTCTGATCAGCGGGTTCGATCCCAGTTGAGTACAAGATATTTTTCTCGAACCACTCCCATGTTTCGGAGGACACGTTAAGCCGTCGGTCCCGGTTGCATATAAAAAAGCAGTCGTTAAAAAACGGCGAGGTGGAACTACCCGTAAGGGTCTCCCCACCACGAAAAAGCCATACGAATTTACTTTAGTTTCATACAGTAATAACAAACATAAAATATAGAATCATCACTACATAACAGTATGAATCGACCAATGGATATAATAATATAATAAATGATATTCAATATAGGACATAAATATATAAGGAAATTAATATTATGATTGCTTTGAATGTAGGAGATCAGCCTGTTGTTTCTAAAATAATGTAAGTACATAAGTTCAAAGCGTTTACTGTAGTTTTCATATATCTTGGCAGCAGTATGTTGAGTTCAGATGCAGCATGTCCCATCTGCTACACGCTGCCAAGTTATATGAATACTACAGTACCATGAATTTGTATATATCTTTCATTTTATTGCTGATCAAATACAAAATATTTATTAAATATTTCATTAAATATAATGGATATTTAAAAAAATACATTTACAATAGGCTACAGTATTGGAATTGAACCAATCCATCCCTACCTATACAAAATAATTTACTATATTGCCAAGCAAATTACAATTACAATAATGTATTTGAATTTAACCGATAATTTTCTACCTTCAACTTTATGAATATTTTTTCAAATACAATCACAATATGGTATTTAAATTTAACGAATCATTTTCTACCTATACAAAGTCATTTAAAATATTCCTAAGCAAATTACAATTACAATAATGTATTCGAATTTAACCAATAATTTTCTACCCACAAGCTCATGAATATTTTAAAAAATACATTTACAATAGGCTATTTATAGGCATTTATTTATTTATTGAAAAATTACAGTTTGCGAGGGCACCAGGGAGACCCCATTATTGCCCTCATAACACAAAAGAATTGGCCAGTTAAAAATAAGACATAAGATATTAGAGGGATTCTCAGACTAGGAATTTGTATAATCGATCAGGAAGGCTTAACAAACGGAGGCACTAATGTCTTGTCCAAGATATCCCTACAAACCTTGACACTAATTGCGATAGAGAACTGTCGTAGAGTAATCTGAACGTGAGCAGTAGCAGATATCTGTTCAATCAGATAGAGATAAGCTGCGTTCTCCTGGACACTCTTTGTAAGGGTGACCAATTAGATTGGCCAGCAAAAAAGACACTGTTCTCTGCTGTAAAATCACTTCCCGGTGGTTTGGAACCCACCTAAAACTGTAGGTCCAGCTCATCAATCACCATCATCCAACTCATTACCCACGCACAGGTTTCAGACCTATGTGGGCTTCATCCTCCAAAAAAGATGAACTAATCCTACCTATACAAAATCATTGACTATATTAATTTCCAAGTGCATACAAACGTTGTAGTACTTGTATTACAAATACAAGTACTACAACGTAGTAAAACAATGATAAAGCTCCTAAGTATATATGGATTAAAATGACAAAGCTCCCGCCAGCGCCGGAACTACCCATTCTACAAAATTAGCACTCTATTCTGATGATGAAAATTATTCAGCAAATAATCTGAGCAAATGGGCGGGACTGGTATGAAGCAGAAACAAATGATTCTGTACAAACAACCCTAAAGGGACTCAAGTGGCGGATGGTGGGCTCCCTTGGTCCCCCCTCTGTAACCGGAGGAGCAATAAAAGGAAATGAGAAATTGGAGCTTGAACCTCCCCCCTTTTACCCCCCCCTCCCGGGTTTTACCACCCCCGCCCACAACAATAAACAATGCATCATCTAGCGGAGAAATATTCTAATTTAGGCAAGAAAGCACGGGAAAGTCGATTTATTCCCGACAATCTTGTAAACAGCGCTGGTTCTGTTGCCTTTGCTGCGGCTATCTGTTCAGGGGTCTAGAAAATTTATGGACTTTTATTCCCCTACATAGACATTGTAAATCTATATTCTTATTGCCACATAAAAAAAAAAAAAAAAAAAAAAAAAAACAGAAACATTACAAATGTCATTGTACAAAATAAAACTAAATAATAATAACAATTCTGTTCTTGAATCATTAAGGTTTTGGACATAATTTTTTTTTCGAAGTTTTTTTGAATTGGATATTATTAGGCCTTTGAAATCTTATCTATTGCCGCGAGAAAAAAATTTTTCATATATTATTTTGTGAGATATGAGGGGTCAAAGTTGAAATGTTTTTGTTATTAAGGGCAATTGATTCGGTTTTTGGTCATAATTTTATCCGAAGTTTCTTGTATTGGATATTATTAGGGCTTTGAAATCTAATGCCGTGAGAAAAACGTTTTCCCTCAATTATTTTCTTAAATATGAGGGCTCAAAGTTTAAATGTTTCGGTTATTGGGGAAATTTGATTCGGTTTTTGTTCATAATTTTTTTTGAAGGTCCTTGTGTTGAATATTATTAGGGCTTTAAAATGTTATCTATTGCTGTGAGCAGAAATGTTTCACTTCAATTATTTTGTAATACATTGGGGTTCAAAGTTGAACATTTTCAGGGTTTTTTTCGGCAATTGATCCCATCTACAAATGATTTTGAACTTTGATAAATTTTCCATAACTAAAAGGAAACCCAAGAATTATTGAAATAAAATATTTTTTCTCCAATGAAAAATCTGTTTTTTTCAAATACTTTTTTCAAATCTAAAAATTTCACTTTTTCTAACATTCATTTTGAAAAAACTATTTGTTAGATTTTAATAGAAAATATGTAATTTTATTCCTCAGGGTGCCTTTTAGTTATAGAAAACTTGTCAACAGTTTACAATAACTTGTAGAAGAGATCAATTGCCCAAAACCCCAAAAATTTTCAACTTTCGTATTTCAATTGATTAACTGTTTTGCCTCCTTGCTATACATTCCATGTATAGCCTCCTGGCTATACATGCCATAAATATAGCCTTGATAGATTGAATTTCACTGCCAAAGTGAACCATTAGTTCAATCAAAAACCGATTTTAATGGGAAGGAATTTTTGATGGGCAAACAGTGTCCTGTCCTATCCAACACAACACTTGTGATTCATTAGTTCCGTCACCGTATCTCGTAATTCAAGTCATCGAATTCCGCATCAATCATTCTCTCTATTTCTCACGCTTTCGCATATTCTGTCTTCTCACTATCTTTCGCTTTTCTCTATATCTCCTTGTTCACTATCTTTCTCTTTTCTCCATATCTCATTGTTCATTCTCTTCTCCTCTCTCTCTCTCTCTCCCACTCACACACTCTCACTCTCTCTTTCTCTCAATGTCTCTCTCACTCACTCTCTTAGTGTAATTCATCTCTCAGATCCAAGCTCTCATTCTTTTTTACCAATTTTATCATTAATTTCTGCTGTACAATACCTTAAAATGTAATATATTTGTTGTATTTATAAACTTTTATATTCAAACTATTCAACCATTATGTTAACTTTTCCAGAATCACTGTACATCACTTCAACTAGGGGATCTGAGAGTTGCTAATTTTAATAATACTGTTATTATTCATGTACATTGTAAATTAGCACAAATAAAGTCATCTGAATCTCTCTCTCACACTCTCACTCTCCCTCTTCCTCTCTCTTACTATCTATCTCTCACTCTCTCTGTCTTCCTTCCTTTCATCCTCTTCCTGTTTTTTCTTTCAAATAAAATTGTCCAAATATAAGTAATTATAAAAATAGTCTTCACAGCCGAATTTGAATGACACTTAATTTCTATCATTTTTTTCCATACTCGAAACCACAATGAAATAATTGGTCAGTAGCTATTATTGAAGTGTATTCAATGACAGATCCTATCTATATTCAATCTCTTTGATCAATGCTAACTGGTGTAGTAGATGGTATTATGATTATGAAGCTGACTGTGGCATTCATCAATCCAAATTCCAGCGACCAAATATCCACCACTGGCATACATGAATAGTGAAACGTGAAACGGGCTCAAATTTATGCAAAAATAGGATTTCCACGCAGCAGAAACTCAATTATTCGGTGTTTGCGTATGTGTGCGCTATTTTCAAAGCGTGTTCAAACTCTACGTGTACTCTGCATTTTCAAACCGCATTATCAACGAGCAACACAAATATATGGAGAGCCGAAATAGGATATAGAACCGAAATAGGCGAATAATAGAAGAGATCATTTGAAAACAGAGTTGGCGCCCAAGGGCTGATGTTGGCAACACTGCGAAATTCTCGTCTGAGTCATAATTGTGTTGTGAAGTTGTCAGCACTGAAAGGAAGGGTTTCGGTGTTGAAATCCTGTGAACAAAACTCACAGCATGTGATCACATATTATATGAGTCAAATATGAACTTCACATGTGATCTTTGAATTTGACGAGTCACTACAAATCATGCTATATTTCAGCTCTATAATCCGATTTGACAGGAATTGCGAATGTTTGACGCGAAGGTGAAATGTTGGTGTAGCGTAAATCAAATATTGATTTGGAATCTGACAATTTCTGTGTATTTGTATATTATATATATTTGTATTTGTATATTCTGTGTATTTGTATATTGATTTGGAATCTGACAAGTTCTGTGTATTTTAGCACGGAGTGACACCATTGCTCAAAATAAGCCTAAAATGAGGTGTATATCAACGGGAGTTTCAATTTAATTAAGATACCGTAACACTGAGATTGTAAGATCAAAGTTAAACATGGGAATGGATTGGATCATGAATATATTCATCAATTTTACTCACTTTTTTAACTTGTCTTTTTATTATTTACTTTCTAAACTAATATTAATAACTAAGACTGTAGATTAATACTTGAATGTTATTCTCATTGAGGAATACTGAGATTGAAAGATGAAGCATTACTATAACTGATATGGGAAAAAGGTAATTGATAAAGGTACCTTATCTTGGCTTAGTATCTGATTAATTAGGAAAAGAATTTTAAAAAAAATTGGAAAACAGTTTCGATATAGCTTTTTAAACAAAACTTATTTTAAAGAGCTTGCTCGGGTGATAAATTGATATCTGGGATGAAAGTGGAGATTATAAATTGAATTGCGGTGATTGTAATGCCTGTTATGTGAGTCAGACTGGTAGAAGTTTCAAACGTAGAATAAATGAGTATGTTAGATTGAAAACCCCAAAAAGGAGACTCAAATTTTGCACAGCATCTCATTACTAATGGACACAAGTTCAAGGCTGAAGAAGATGTTGAATTTTTGTATTGGATTGGCAAAGGCAGACAACTGAACATTTTAGAAGCATTGGAGATAATTAGGTTGGTAAAAAACGTTTCCAATACTAGTTTAAATGACCCAATTTATTTCAACCAATTTAATACAACTTACTTGTTCTTATAATAATTCCGGCCTACTCTTTAATAGCGGTACTTTCTTGGTTTTTTTCGGTTGACCATGACTGCATTTCATTTAACTTAATATTTTAATTGTTTGATTCTAGCCTATTTTTGTATTGTTCTTGTTTGTTACTTTTTGCTTCCTGATTTTGACACTGATTACTACTTGTTGCTCCTCTCACCAGTGGGCGTGACTTGTTAGGGCCTTCAGCCAATCACAGACCTTCAATGAAGGTCAGCCTATTGGAGGCACTGTCTCCCTCAGCCAATAGTATCGCTCCCTGCTTAGTATATATTAAGCTACTCTGTACTTAAGTTTTAGTTTGAGATTGATAATGGTGTTTAATAATCGAAACTAGTGTCTCACGGTTTTCAATAAATTTAATGTAGTTGACTATAAATGTGACAACTTCATGTCTTATTATTAATTATGGATATCTCCCACAATATAACTTTCACCACTACAAAGAAATTCAACAATAATAATTTACTGAGTACAATCATATAAAATCATAACTATTGTGTTTTCATAATTTTCTTATTGTAAAACCGTTTTTGTAAGGAAGTGATAGCCGCGAGCCGTAGCAGGTATCTGTTCAATCAGATAGAGATAAGCTGCGTTCTCGTAGGACCTGTTTGTAACGGTGACCGATTAGATTGGCCAGCAAAAAAGACACTGTTCTCTGCTGTAAAATCACTTCCCGGTAGTTCGGAACCCACCTAAAACTGTAGGTCCAACTCATCAATCACCAGCATCCAACTCATTACCCACACACAGGTCTCGGACCTATGTGGGCTTCATCCTTGAAAAAAAAACCCTAACCAACAAAAGAAGTTGAATGCAAACAGAACAGTACAGTACTTTAATCAACGAAGAAAGAAAACTTGAAACTTTCAATCCCAACTTTCAAGCGAATTACTTTTTTCTGTGAGCTAAGTTATAGATGTGATACTTCACATGCAGTCATCTGGCTGCCGCAGTTTTCAACTTAAAATTCCTCAGATAGCGCAGCGGGGTCTCTTTATTACGTGAATTGTGAGTTTCCCGCTCTTCCCAAGTCAGCTGTTTCTCAAAGTTATACAACGTAATATTTCCACGTCTCGTTAGGAAAGATTCAGGACTATTATTCCGTTGAGATTTTGAGTTTGTTTGGCGTCTCAGCCATTCTTTGGATAAGTTGAAATAAATTCGGTGTCACGAACAGTAGCTATGTGACACCTAAATTTCACGAACTTAACTGTAAAGTTTCTGCAGGTAATCGGACAATATTTTTCTACAGTAATTGATGAGGGAAATGTTTAAGATTGTCAGGGTACTGTGAAACCTAGATACGACGAACTAAATTTGTAAAGTTTCTGTAGGAAATCGGACGATTTTTCTACAGCAATTGATGTGGAAAATATATGGGACAGTCAGGATTCTGTGAAACCTAAATATCACGAACTACTGTAAAGTTTTTGTAGGAGATAGGAAAATATTTTTCTCAAGTAATTGGTGTGAAAAATGTGTGGGATTGTCAGGATGCTTATTAACTTTGTTTGTTTGAAAAGTGGTTGAAGTTTCTTGGAAAAGTTGGACTTAATTCAAAATTATTTTCCATTAAACTAGATCTGGCTTTTTTAAGTAAAATTGTTTCAAAGTCTCATTTTGTTGATAACTTTCTATGGTTGTTGAACAGACCTTATACGAAATGCTGTAAAATCTGTTCTCTGCTGTGAAATCACTTCCCGGTGGTTCGGAACCCACCTAAAACTGTTGTTCCAACTCATAATCACCATCACCATCATCCAATTCATTACCCACTCTCAGGATCAGACCTATATGTGGGCTTTAACCTCCAAAAAAGATGCATAAGAAGAAGATGGAGAAAAAGAAGAAAACTGAAAATAGTAAAAGTTAATGAATTTTTAAAGATTAAAAAGGAAGAAGAGGAAGAAGAAGGAGAAGAAAGAGAAGATGAATGAGAAGGAGGAGCAGGAGAAGGAGAAGAAAGAGAAGGAAAAGAAGACGAAAAGAACAAGATCAAGAAGAAGAAGAGAGAGAAGAAGGAGAAGGAAAAGAAAGAGAAGGTAGAAGGAGAGGAAACATAAGAAGGAGGAGGAGATGGAGAAGTATAAGGAGAAGATGATGAAGAAGAGAGAGGAGAAAATAATGAAAACGGCGAGAAGGAAGAAGAAGAGGAATCAGAAGAAGAAGGAGATGATGAAGAAGGAGAAAGAAAAGAAGAAGACAGAAGAAGCAAAGGAAGAAGATTAAGCAGAAGAAGAAGGAAAAGAACGAGAAGGAAGAAGGAGGGTAGCATAAGAAGTAGGAGGAGAAGAAAAGAAGAAGAGAAAGAAGAAGGAAAAGAACGACAAGGAAGAAGGGGAGGAAGCATAAGAAGAAGGAGAAGGAGAAGAAGAAGAGAGAGAATATGAAGATGAAGAGAGAGAAGATGAGTGAAAAGAGGGAGAGGGAGCAGACGAAGAAGGAGGAGAAGGAGAAGAAGGAGAAGGAGACGACAACGACGACGAAGAAATGGGCAGTCGGGAAGATGAAGAAAAAGGAGAAAGATGAAGAAGAACAAGAAGTAGAAGAAAAGGACGGAAGAAGAAGAAGAAAATGCAGAAGAAGAAAAAGAAGAAGAAAATGGCGAAGAAGAAAAAGAAGTCAAAGAAGTAGGTGAAGAAGAGATTTCATGAAATACGACAAATAATGAGGCCGTATGGAGAGAATAATGATGTTGGAGAATTGAGCAGCCTGTCTAGAGGGGGGGGAAGTGATGGACCCCTTTGAAGGGGGTGGTGGTGGTGGCCCCCCTTTCAGGTGTGAGGGGGGGGGGGGTAAGTTGTTCGCTTGAGGGATCAATTCGAATGTGATAGAATCGGCTCTTTATTATTGGTAGGGGGGACGGGGGGGTTTCCTGGAATGGAGTGCATGTCACGTTTGCCTCTTTTTGGGCAGGAGAGAGAGAGAGAGATAGATTGAGAAAGTGCCTGTGAGTGCACGTGTGAGTGGAGAGAGAGGAAGGGAAGGAGCAGGGAGGGTTTGAGAGAGAGGTGAGTGAGAGGGTGGGAGGATAGAGTAAGAAGAGGGAAGACGAAAGAGGAAGAGAGACAAAGAGTGGGGTTGTGTATGAGAGCGAGAGTGATAGAGAAAGGGAGTCAGAAATTGATAATATATATAAGTGATTACAGTAGTATTAAGACTAGCAACTCTCAGACCCCATATATAGTCATATTAGTTATAGTTATAGTGATATACAGTGATTTTGGAAAAGTTGACTCAATTGTTAAACAAAATAGAGATTTACGAAAGTAAAAAAGATAGCGAGCTTAGATCTGAGAAATGAATTGCACAAAATGGCAAAGTCTTTGCCAATGAGGCCATTCTTTTTTTTGAGGATGAAGCCCACATAGGTCTGAGACCTGTGCGTGGGTAATGAGTTGGATGATGGTGATTGATGAGTTGTACCAAAAGTTTTAGGTGGGCTCTGAACCACCGGGAAGTTATTTTACAGCAGAGAAAAGATTCTTCTCTGCTAGCCAATCCAATCGGTCACCCTTACAAAGAGGGCTCAGGAGTTCGTAGCTTATCTCTGATTGAACAGATTCCTGCTACAGCTACAGTTTAGTTCGTAATGTCTAGGTTTCACAGAACCCTGACAATCTCAAAAATTTGGACCTACAGTTTTAGGTGGGTTCTGAACCACCGGGAAGTGATTTTACAGCAGAGAACAGTGTCATTTTTGCTGGTCAATCTAATCGGTCACCCTTACAAAGATGGTCTAGGAGAACGCAGCTTATAGAACTTAGCTATGGCTCACGGCTATTACTTCCCCTTTACTTAACCTGCTCAACATGTCCTACTACATTTTATATTGTCCTGTATTTTGCATTGATATGGATGAAATTGACTAAAAAGGTTTATCGGAGAAAACAAATGACTTTAAATAAGATAAACTTGAATTAAATAAAAGCGGAATGAATCTACGGTGAATTCAAAGGGGACGCTCTATCTGCGAACTGTTTATTTCACATTATGGGAAACACATGCTATAGGACAAAACAACTATAAACTATAGGTTAAGACAACTTTACAAACGTTCCTACAACTCTTCCATAAATACCTTCCTGACAAATATCATACCAAACCAAACGTTTTTACCTACTCTTTCCATCCGTAATAAATTTGAAACCATACCCAATCGCTTAACTCCTCAAAAGTCCACTTTTCCTCAACCTAACCTCAGCTCTGTCTATTTTATATTCCCATAGCAACATATGTCATGGGATTAAAACAACTTCACCAACGTCCTAACTCCAATATAGGGTGAAAAAGATGACCCCCCCAGCTCAGGTCAGGGGTTAATGACGAACTTAATTTTAATTTATTTTTTCTTCTTAAGAGGTGCCTAATACCTCCTGATAATTTGGTACCTGTACCCCCTGTAGTTTTTGCTCTGAAGTTTTATGCGTACGGACAGACAGAGCCTACGCATAATGCTCTTCCCTATGTACTTTGTACAGTGAGAGCTAGAAAGGAATATATTTATATATATGTATGTATACACTAGAAAATGGGAGAAAGAGCTAAGGAAAGAGTGAGAGAGAGCGTTAGAAAGAGAAAGAGAGTGAGTGAGTAAGAGTGAGGTAGGTGTGAGGGTGTAAGGGAGGGCGTTATTATTTATGCATGAGAAATACTACTTCTGTACATGTGGTAAGAGCAAGCAACACTCGCTGTCAAATTATATTTGCTGAAGGCGTGAATATGTTATTGAGATTGAGGTTACACAACTTTAGATTGAGTTTATTTTTATTGGAAATGTAGCAAATAAAATGGAGTGCCTATGCTTGAGAATGGAAGTCGTAAGACATACACTTCTATCTAGTGAGTTGAGAAACTGAGATTTTGATTCAGTTATAGTTCAGTTACATTTCCAGTTTTGTAAGTTGCAACTCACAAATAGTTACTTCTCTCTTTCGTTACACAGTAAATAATATTAATGATAAAAAACTTAATAATAAAATAATAGGAACCTTGATAATGGGTCTATAGAATGAGCATTAATACTTTTGGAAAAATTCACGAAAAAAGCACTTAGTTTCGGGTTTTTCGGACACCAATCTTAGAGTTAAACAGGAGAAAATGATTATTTATTTTTATTTACATGCAAAAGTTAACTGGACTACCAATTAAGTACAATAAAAAACAATTATGTACAATTAAAGAATTATATAAATGACAATTGAAGTACAAATTATGACATACAATAAAAATCAACTTAAAGAACTGTCAAAAAGAAAGATTGAAAATAACAATTATTTAAAATTGAATAATTAGATTAAAAATCTCTTGTCAATAAACACTTCATTATTATTATTATAATTATTATTATTATTATTATTATTATTATTAATAATAAAAAATCGGCCTATGGCAAGATTTTGATTAATTTATACGGTAATGTTCAGAAATGCCCTAATCATTGAAACAGTGCTAAGCACGACTGTCTTCTGCATTGTGCATTTTGTGCTTTCCCAACGGGCTCAAATTTGATACTTTTGATACTCAATTTTGATAATTCTATTATTGATTTTGTCATGTAAAAGTGAGATAATAAAGATTTTAAAAAATATTTCACGTTATTACTATTATTATTAGCGTATGGCTTTTCTCTATTATTCTCTCCCTCACTCACTCACTCTCTCTCTCGCTCGACGACATTTTTCCGCACGACTTGTCGGCGCGTTATTTGAAAACGCGGATAACAAAGACAAATTGCTGCCGCCGATGTTTCTGCTGCTTAACTCCGCAATTGCGTTTTGGCGCCAAGCCAGCAGTGCTACCAACTTGAGTCTTTTTGTGCTTTTTGTTTTGCTTCTTATCAAAGAAAATGAAAAGAACACCACTTTATAAGAATAATCTTCAACTCTTTTCCCTTGCAATTAGTTTGGAGGAGTCAGTTTCAACGCGCTTGTCTTTTGTGGTCTTTCTTCACTTCTTCCTATTTATCCTTCTCCTCCTGCCATTCTAACTCCTTGTTATCTTTCTACTTCTCCTTCTCCCTGTTCTACTTTACCTTCTTATTCTATTTATATCTAACTTTAAACACTTAATCTTCTTTGTGTACATAAAGCTCTTCTTTTTTTCATCTCCACATCTTGTGTTATAGGTTCCTCTTAGTTTTTCTCTTCCTATGCTTCATTTTTCTCCTTCTTTTTCTCCTTCTTATTCTTCTCCTTCTTCTCCTATTTCTTCACCTTCTGCTCCTCCCCATGCTTTTTCTATTCCTTCTTACACACCTCTCATCCTCCTTTTCCTCTTTTTTTTACCTCACAACTTCTCTGCAACCTCCTTTATCCTTCGTTTGTCTTCCTATTCTTACTCTTGTTATTTTCCTCTTCCTCCGACTCTTCCTTTTCCTCTTCCTCTTCTTATTCCTCTTCTTCTTCCTCATCCTCTCCTTTTTTCTCTGCCTCGTCCTCTTCCTCTTCCTCTTCCTCTTCTTCTCCCTCTACCTTTTCTCCTCTTCCTCACCTTCTTCCTTTCCTCTTTCTTTTCTCCTTCCTCTCTTCCAATTTCTCTCATCCCTTTGTACCCCCTTATCTCTTCCTTATCCTCTTCCTCTTCTTCATCTTCATCTTTCTCTTTCTCTTCCTCGAGGTCATCCTCTTCCTCTTCCTCTTACTCTTCCTCTTCCTCTTTCTCTTCCTCCTCCTCTTCCTCTTTCTCTTTCTCTTCCTTTTTCTCTTCCTCTTCCTCTTCCTGTCCACCTCTTCCTCTTCCTCATCCCTTCCCTCTTCCCATTATTATACCAACAAAGACAAGAAAATTGGAAAATTAAATTGACCTCACAACTCTTCACACTTTCAGAAACTGGAAATGTGAAGTCCACCGTCTATCTCTCCTTTTTTTTTCTTCTCCTTCTTCGCCTGTTCCTCTCTTTCTCTCTCTAATTCCATTCTCCTCTGCTTTCTTAAGGCCGCTTTTTCGCAGTCTTACACTCCTAAGATTTTTTTTTCTCAGCACTCTCTACGTTTGAATACATCAGAGCTACTGCTGAGTGCTGATAACAATATTGCTTTGTGCTTGCTTTTCTTTGACATTGTCATGGTTGTCCCTTTTATTCATAATAATTCTCCACCACCCAATTATCATGATATCATTATTTTCCCTATTTTTTTACCAAGCAAAAAAGTCGGATTGTTCAAGCAATTAGATTCCTCAGCTTTAATTATGACGCTCCTTTAGCTGAATAAAGAAAAAATCTAGATCCAGAAAGAATACACATTCTTATCTCTATCATCTCCTTTACCACAATAATGCACCTAATTTTCTTCTTTCATTTCCTCCATTATTTCTCTTACATCTGTCCTCATTTCAACTAATTCCTTGTTCTTACTACTTCCTCCACCAATCATCACCATATAATTCATCCCTTTCCTTTCCACTCCTTGTACACAATGAAAAGCTTTATCAACTGAATATTCTTTTTCCAATTGTATTTTTAATATTTCTATATTTTAAAATCTCTTTAAAAACTGCGGTACCTTGTAGAGGTTTTGTACCAATATAACTTGGGTTTTGATTGAATAAGCTGCTATTGTGACTCACCAAGTGATAATCTTGGCTTCTTGTATTATAATTATATATCATTGTATATCGTGTATGTCAAGATTTTGGTTAATATCACTCTCTTTTACATATAAAGTAGCTTCATACGCATATAAGCAGGGTACAGTTAGGAGACCAAATCTCTTGAACACCGGCCTACATGAATCGAATCTACTTACTCTTTCCATACACCTAACAGCTTTCTTTTGGATCTTAAACACCCAAGATTTTGTTATGATGATACTAAGATAGCATACCTAATATGTGTGACAGTAAGAGCCCATGATAAGCTGTAAAAAGTAACTTTTTGTCATTTGCATGTTCAGTGAAATGTAGACATGTCATAAAATTATTTAAATTGGTAAAAATGTGTTAATAGAAGCTATTTTGAACTGAACACCCTGTTGTTTCTTGGCATTCAAATTTTTTTTGTTCCTATATGAATAAATAAATAAATCAATGAAATGATAAAGTAATAATATACAACTTCAGACCAAATGTAATAGAGAAATTTCAAATTTATCCTACAAAGTTAACTTTTATTAGAAGACAACTGATTTACACAAGCAGTAAATTGATTAATGCAATACCTTTTGATTTAGATTGCAAAATATCAAAGAAGAGCGTGTCAGAGTGGATTAAGAGTGAATACTTTTTCACTTTGAATCTAGCACTTTGATTGGTTTCGGTTTCAGTTTGGTAGTTCTCTGAACTCTGATATTTTATAAATTATTAATATGTGAATTATTGTACTATAGACTACATAATTTTTTTGTCTCTACATTTGTTATGCTGACTTTTTCGCTTCAATTTTTTGTTATTTTTAAGATAATTTTTTTTAGCAACTCTCACCAGCGGGTAAAGAGTTATCTTTTTGCTGGTGATGCCTAGAATTAAAGACAAGGTCTTTTTTCTTTTCTTGAAAATATATATGTATGTATATGTGTATTATATTACAGTAGAACTTCGATAATTCGAACGTTCTATAATTCGTAATTTCTATAATTCGAAGTAAAAGCTCCGGTCCCTTGAAAAAACCTCTTTAATTCGTAGAAAAACAATGTATTTTGGTCCCTTCCATAATTCGAAGAAAATCTGCTGGTTATGGTCAATCCTGAGACTCTGTAATTCGAAGTAACGTCGGTCATAACACTCTATAATTCGAAGTTACCAAGGAGTGGGAGAGATGGCGTATTTCTCTCGCAAGGCTATGAGCGCATGCGTTCAGCAGCTCCAATTCTCACGATTCATACGATATTTTGCGTTGATTAATTTGGCAGAACTGCCAAAATAATTCTCACCAATTCTCCAGTGCTGAAGTCATAATCTAAAAATAGATCAATGCATGCTTCAGTCATTGAACTTCGACCTTCAATTCAGTTCAGAGTTCGACTCGGTACGGGTTACGTAAACTGCATTTCCGCTTTCACGTTTTGTATACACATTGACATCTTTTATTCAGTTATACGGTAGTTCAAAAACCGATTATGAGTTCGCGACCCCGATATAAGTGTTTATCAGTTTTCCAGAAAAAACAAGTCATTGAATTAGTCGCGAGTGGTGTAAAAAAAAAGGATGTGGCAGAACGTTTTGAAATTCCGCTATCAACGTTGAGTGGTATTCTTAAAAAACGAGACGTTTTAGCTGCTTCTTCATCGAAAGCAACGTGGAAGAGACAGAAACAAAGTGAACACCCTGAACTTGAACAGTGTTTATTAGAATGGTTTTCCCAATGCCGTTCAAAAAACGTACCAATTGGAGGCCCTTTGCTGAAGGAGAAAGCAATATTTTTCGCGGAGAAACTGGGTAGTACGGGTTTCAAGGCAAGTACGGGATGGCTTGATAAATTTAAAAAAAGAAATTCTATCAAATTTCATAAAATTTGTGGGGAGAGCGCTGAAGTTGGAGAAGGTGTATGCATTGAGTGGAAAGAGAAACTGATTGAAATGATTTCAGAATACGATCCACGAGATGTCTTTAACGCAGATGAAACGGCTTTATTCTTTAGATGCGTTCCTGATCGTACACTCAGCTTCAAAACCGACAAGTGCCACGGTGGCAAGAACAGCAAAGAACGAATTACGCTACTGTTGTGCACGAATATGGACGGTTTCGAGAAACCTAAACCATTCATAATCGGGAAATCAGCAAAGCCACGCTGTTTTAAAAACGTCCGATCGTTCCCTATCATGTACCGATCTAATAAAAAAGCGTGGATGACAGCAGAACTGTTCAATGAGTGGCTCTTGGGACTTAACAACGACATGATGCAACAGAAACGGAAAATTTTATTGCTGATTGATAACTGTACAGCTCATAATAATTTGCCTGAACTTGAAAATGTGAGAGTGGAATTTCTTCCACCTAATACCACTTCTCGTCTGCAACCACTGGACCAGGGGATCATAAAAAACTTTAAAGTGTTCTACCGCAAAGAAATCGTGATTCGACTGTTGGATTGTATTGATGAAGAGCGAGAGCATAAAGTTTCGATTTTGGATGCCATGAACATTGCTCATAAATCCTGGAAAAACGTCTCTCAGCAAACAATCAAGAACTGTTTTGCACACTGCGGATTCTATGGTGATCAGCATCCAGAAGCAGAGGAATTGCCCATCGTAGCTCCTGCTGACTGGTCTCGTGCTGTGGGTGAGCAGGAAGAAGACAACTTGACATTCATGGATTTCGTTCATGTTGACGACGATGTGGCCATTTCAAGTGCATTGACTGATGATGAGATTTTGGCTCAACATAGTCGGGACAATTTGGAGAATCAAAATGATGATGATGATGGAGACGACGACGACGATGACCAACCTCCTCCTCAGCCAATTTCGTTAAAGCAGGCTCGATCTCACTTTGCTGAATTGAGTAATTTCTTGTCAACAAGAGATGTCGACGATTCAGTTTTCTCTGCCTTGGTTTCCATTGAAAACGCAATTGATCGTGCTAGAACGGACCAATTTAAGCAGTCAAAAATAACTGACTTTTTTAAATAAGATAATCTTGATTTTTTTCATAGTTACTGTATCGTACAGTATATCCCTTATTTTTCACTAGTACTGTATAATTCAATTTTTTTTGTTATATCCCTGTGAGAATAAGTATGTGAAAACAGGAGAATACAGTCTATACTTTATATACTACCTTCTATAATTCGTATTTTTTTCTCTACAACCTTCCATAATTCGTAACTTCGATAATTCGTAAACTTCCATAATTCGTAGTAAAGCGTCGGTCCCTTGAACTTCGAATTATCGAAGTTCTACTGTATATACTTTTTAGTTTTTTATTTTTCACGTGTATATATATGTATGTGTAAATTGTTTCTTTCTTTTGGCAATAAATGAATTGAATTGAAAAAATTGAATAATAAGTTGATTTTTTTCTGTACATGCTAACAGTCTCGGAAAAAGAAATTCGACAATGGTAAGTGTATTTTTATCAATTTGACAATTTCCATTTTTTCACCAAAGATTCTATGTTTTAATGTTTTCATCCATAATACATCATGAGTGCACAGCAAATATCAACCAACTTATCTTTTTTTTTCTCTAAGTGTGCTACCTTAATTATATTCGGTGACTTAATAGTTTCATTCCTTGCCACTAAAATCGCAATTTTTGCATGATTTTTATTTCAATACCACAGTGAGTTTAATTGAATTTTAAATTCGCATTTCTCATT
The DNA here is from genome assembly GCA_948455865.1 of Conomelus anceps. Lineage (NCBI taxonomy): Eukaryota > Metazoa > Arthropoda > Insecta > Hemiptera > Delphacidae > Conomelus > Conomelus anceps. The sequence goes on from OX418224.1 coordinate 52,717,395, forward strand.
CTAAATATCGTATAATTATATTCCGTAATAACTATTCCTTGTCCCCAATACTGAGAACCCTATTTTCAAATGTTTCTAATCTATTATTCTACCAAAGTTGTTGAAAAACATTCCAATTTTTTATTATTTCTAATCATATGCGACATCATAATAATTTAATTTATTTATTGTGACAAAACTACAATGAATGTGAAGGCGCAACAGACTCAAGTTCAAAACTGCTCTCTTCACAAATTTTGAATGTTATATTGTCCAAAACAGGTTCATTTTAACTCTGAAAATTTAGATTTCCCAAAATACTCCACCCTTTCCACTAAAAACCCCCACTTTGAAAAATTCGAAATCAGTTTCAACATCACAGTGAGCCCGAATGCATTCAACTTATCAATTTTCCATCAAGTATAATAATAAAAATAATAATAAGCGTATGGCTTTTAATGGTGGGGAGACCCTTACGGGTAGTTCCACCTCGCCGTTTGAGCCATGTTACGGGGAACATGGTGGACCTACTATTTTAGGTGGGTTCCGAACCACCGGGTAAGTGATAAAAAGCTTGTAACATCAAGTCATTGAAGTACGGTCACCCATCCAAGCGCACTCTTGAGCGTATAATATACGACGTCTAATAATTCTCATTTTTTTGATATTTCTCATTTCCTCAACTTAAAAACCTATTTTAAATAATGTTTAAATACATCAGAGAACTCAAATAGATTTTGATTTATTATTTTTCCCGCCAATTATCATGTGCTGCTCTTCAATAAATTACTTACATTCATTTCCATTAATAAGTTTTTTAAATGCTTCTAATCGGTTGTAATACCGCAGAGAGCTTAAGGCTGTGTGCAGGGTTTATAGTCATAATGTTTATCATTAGGGCTTTGAAATGTTATCTATTGCAGTGAGGAAAAATTTTTTCTTCAATTATTTTGTGAAATATTGGGTTCAAAATTGAATTTTTTTGTTTTAGGGGGCAATTGACCTCACCTATGTGTAATTTTAAACTTTTGATAAATTTTCTGTAATTGAAACATCTTGAGGAATAAAATTACATAGTTTTTTTTCTAATCAAGCAATTACTTTTTTCAAAATTCAGATTTTTTTCAATCAGTAAAAAATTTTAATTTTCCAAAACATTATTTTGAAAAAACTGTTTGTTAGATTGAAATTAAAAAAATTCATGTTATTCCTCCATGTGTCTTTTAGTAAGTTATGGAAAATATAATAATTTATCTAAAGTTTAAAGTCAATCATCGGTGATATTAGTTGACCCCAAAAACCGAAAAATTTTCACTCTGAACCCCCTTATTCCTCAAAATAATTGAAGAGAAACATTTTTCCTCACAGCAATAGACAACACTTCAGAGCCATTTCAATACAAGAAACTTCGAAAAAGAATTAAGACCAAAAGCCCTGCCCAAAATTAAGCAGAGCCTTAATGCAGACAACTTATTATTTTTTCCTACTGAATATTGAATAGATTGCAACTTTTGCACAGTAAAAACAACTTTAAATGCTTTTAATAAGTTGTAATACCACAGAGAGCTCAAAAACATTCATTTTAACATTTTTCCACCAAGTATATTACTAAGCAAGTTGCAGCTTCACTACTGCAGATAAGATTTGAAATGTTTTTAACCAGTTGTAATACGACAGTTAGCTCAAAACATTAAATTTAACAATTTTCCACCGAATATTTAATAGGTTGTTGCTTTACCACAGTAGAAACGACTTTTAAGTGGGTCTTTACTCTCAGAAAAGTTTGTTCGTCCCTTTAGCACAGTTCCCTATCCTTTTCTCACGCATGATTGATGTGATGAAGCATTTATCGACCCACGCTGAGTGGCATTCAAACTTTTCGTAGAGAACTCCATTCTACTCAAGAATAGCTAACTCGTGTGTGAGTGGTCGCATTCATTTCTGTAGATTTCAAACTTACAGTGAACCCATCCCCAACGCTCGCCTGTGTGAGCGGTCGCATTCATTTCTGTCCATTTCAAACTTCGCTACTCAACGCTCTCCAGTGTGAGCGGTCGTATTCATTTCTGTACATTTCAAACTTACTGTAAACGCTCTCTTGTGTGAGCGGCCGCATTCAATTCTCTACATTTCAAACTTACACTGATCCCGTCCTAAACGCTCTCCTGTATGAGCGGTCGCATTCATTTCGTCACATTTTAAACTTCTTGTGAACTCATCCTCAACGCTCTCCCTTGTGAACGATCGCATTCAATTCAGCATATTTCAAACTTATGGTGAGCCATCCTCAACGCTCGTCTGTGTGAGCGGTCGCATTCATTTCTGTACATTTCAAACTTACGGTGAACGCTACTCAACGCTCTCCTGTCTGAGCGGTCACAAATCTATACTGTAATAGTTAGTATTAATCTAGAAGTAACTAGTTATAGCAATTGACAAGTCACCAATCAAATGAGTATAACTCAGAATATGATGTATTGTGACAATGAATAAATAAATAAATTCATTTCTGCACATTTCGAACTTATGGTGAACCAATCCTCAACGCTCGTCTGTGTGAGCGGTCGCATCGATTTCTGCACATTTCAAACTTACTGCGAACTCATCCAAAACGCTCGCCTGTGTGAGCGGTCGCATCTATTTCTGCACATTTCAAACTTACTGTGAACCCATCCACAACGCTCTCCTTCATGAGCGGTCGCATTCAATTCTCTACATTTCAAACTTACACTGATCCCGTCCTAAACGCTCCCCTGTGTGAGCGGTCGCATTCATTTCTGTACATTTCAAACTTACGGTGAACCCACCCTCAACGCTCTCCTGTGTGAGTGGTCGCATTCATTTCTACACATTTCAAACCTACTGTGAACGCTCTCAACGCTCTCCTTTGTGAACGGTCGCATTCAATTCTGCACATTTCAAACTTATGGTGAACCCATCCTCAACGCTCGTCTGTGTGAGCGGTCGCATTAATTTCTGTACATTTTAAACTTAGTGTGAACTCATCCTCAACGCTCTCCTTTGTGAACGGTCGCATTCAATTCTATACATTTGAAGCTTACACTGATCCCGTCCTGAACGCTTTCCTGTGTGAGCGGTCGCATTGAATTCTGTACATTTCCATCTTACTGTAAACGCTCTTCTATGTGAGCGGTTGCATTAATTTATGTGAATTTTAAACTTGAATACTATTCTGCAGAATTATTAAGTTAGCATCAAAGCACGTCAAATTCGAACTTGCCTCTCTCAGAGCGGAAATAATTTAATATGCAAGGCTTTGCAGCCCGTTTAACCCTGCGGTTTCAGTTTGAAAGTTGCACGGATTTTGTGTATCAAGTTCACTTTGAAACAAGTCTGTATCTTAATATGTGAACTTTCAGATTTTACCACACCAAATAAACTAAATTGGATAACTCTGTGGATATGTTATTCAATAATCTACGCTAAAACTTTATCATAGATACAAAAATTTGATAAAAATAACTCTTAATATTATGACGTCAAATAATACGATAAATTATTACAAATCTGTTTTTGTTTTGATGATGAAGCCCACATAGGTCTGAAACCTGGGAGTGGGTAATAAGATAGATTATGGTGATTGATTAGTTGGACCTAAAATTTTAGGTGGGTTTCGAACCACCGGGAAGTGTTCTACATCAGAGAACCGTATCTTTTTTGCTGGCCAATCCAATCCGTCACCTTCACAAATAGGGTCCAAGAGTTCGTAGCTTATCTTCATCTTATTGAAGAGATACCTGCTACGGCTCACTTCTATCACTTCCCTAATATTTTTCCTAGTTAAATAATTTGTTTGACTATTTAAAGGGATACATTATTAATCTATACAACATTCATTTCCCCGAGATCTTTCACTATCAAAAATAAACTTAACTTCCAAGTAGGGGAGTATACAGGGAAGTGATATCAGTGAGCCGTAGCCGGTATCTGTTCAATTAGATTAAATAAGCAACGCTCTCCTGGGCCCTCTCTGTAAGGGTGACCGATTGGATTAGCCAGCAAAAATGACTCACTTCTTGGCTTTAAAAACACTTTCTGGTGGTTCGAAACCCACCTAAAGCTGTAGGTCCAACTCATCAATCACCATCATCCAACTCATTACCCACGCACAGTTCTAAGACCTAAGTGGGCTTCATTCTCAAAAAAAGAAAAACTCATCCTATCACATGTGTCAGACCAATGTGGGCTTCATCCTCAAAAAAGTACTGTTCATTAGGATTCTCTTCTTATTCGTTCATTAAAACCGTACATTTATCTCAACTCTTGTTCCCTCCTTCACCCCTTTTTCCTTCTTCTTTTTGTGATTACCTTTTATCATCATGCATTTTTCTCCATATTCTTGAACGAGTGAGCTGTTCTGGGTCGATTCAATGTATAAAACCTACTTGAAACCAAGGTAATTAGAAGACAAGGTAGTGTTCACGCTCAACGCAGCCTATCTGTCGAGCCCATCAGCTGATGCAGTGACGTCATCCGGGTCTCTTTTCACGATTTCGCCTAACTTTTACTAGTTGATTTTTTTCGGAGGATGAAGCTCACATAGGTCTGATACCTGTGCGTGGGTAATGAATTGGATGATGGTGATTGATGATTTGGACCTACTGTTTTAAGTGGGTTTAGAGCCAATGTAATTGCATTATTTTATAAGTCTCTTTTAAAAAATATGTATGATTTTCAAGAAATTTTGAAGTTTTCCTCACACATTCTTATTTCATAACTATTTTTCTTCACACATTCTCACATTCTTTTGTTTCTTTCCTCTTTGTGATTACCGTTTATCATGAACTTTCCTTCCTACTCATTCTTGTTTCACATGTGAACTGTACTAGATAAGTAGAAGGTGTAAAGTCTACTTAAAACCATCGCTTACTTAAAACTTCAACACTTGGATCTCTGGCATTTCTTTCCCCTAAGGCGTACAAAAACAAATTTAAAACTTTGCAATTTTATAAACGAAATGAAGCTTTATGTTGTATCTTATACGCTTCTCAAGATCCCTCTTTTCCCCCTCCCCTTCATCTGTCACAATATAACACCTCCACACGATTTTCTCCCTCCACTCATCATTCTCAACGCCCTCCCCTCTCTTCAACACGTAAACTTACTCTTAATTTGAAAACTTCTGTAATAGACGCTTTGAGTCGCTAGGTAGAGAGAGAATTTGATTGAGGCGTAAGAGTGATAGAGAGAAGGAGAGAGAAAGAGGAAGAAAGAGAGAGTGATAGATAGAGAGAGAGAGAGAGAGAGATATGAGAGAGAGAGAGAGAGAGAGAGAGGGAGGGAGAGAGAGAGAGGGAGGGAGAGAGAGAGAGGATAAGAGAGAGAATGAGAGAGAGGTAAAGAGAGATAAGAGGGAGAGAGAGTTAGAGAGATTGATGAGAGAGAGGGAGGGAGTGAGAGAGCGAGAAAGAGTAGAGAGAGAACAGAGAGTGAGAGAGAGGTAAAGAGAGAGAGAGATGAGAGAGAGAGGTAGTGAGAGAGGGTGTGATAGAGGGAGAGAGAGAGGGGAAGAGAGAGATTGATTGATTGATTACTTTATTCATACAAATAATAATTCAGCAGTTACAAGTATGAAGAGAGTGAGAGAGAATCAGGAAGAGGTAGCGAGGGGGTGAGGCAGTGAGAGGGTAGGAGATAGTGAAAGGTTAGAGATTTAGAGAGGAAAACTCTTTCTGCAACTTAATTGATAGTTGAGAGAGAGGGAGTGTAGGAGAGGGAGAGAAAAGGAGAGAAAGCACTAGAGAGAGCGAGAGGAAGGAAGAGACAGAGGGAGCATAAGCGAGAGAGAAAGAGTGAGTGAGTGCGGCAGAGGTTAGAGAGGAAAACTCTTTCTGTAACGTAATTGAGAGTGAGTGTGTGTGTGTGTGTGTGTGAGAGAGAGAGAGAGAGAGAAAGAACCTCTTTCTGCAACTCAATTTACGACTGGTGCGCGCAAAATCCCTTCTTTCGGCTTCAACACCCTCTTCCCACCCCCCCCCCCCCCCTCCACCCAATCAAATCAAGTTGGAACTTAGCAGCGCAAAGTATCAAACCTTAGCCTGAGAATATTTTCCACCCCAGACAACCCCATTTACAGTAGCGTAGGATGATGGCATCATTAACAATTAGAATTTAAATTGTAATAAATTGCCATGCAACTTCAGCCATTTCACACCCACATTCGCGCGCATAAGTTTATTATTATGCTCATGTAACGGAGTTATTTAATATTCTCATAAGGAGAAAAAGTTTGGTGTGTTTTCTAGTCGTTTGGTTAAATTTATGGTTGTAGACTACTCTTTTATTGCCCATTATATTTTGGATTTCTTCCATTTCTATTATTATTTGTTTTATTGTGGATGATGCTCACTGAAGACTTGTGCATGGGTAATGCACAGGTAATGGGGTGAATGATGAGAAACATCCATGGCTGAATGAAATTCGAACCAAGTCTGCAGTGAACGAAGCCAGTAAGAGCCCCTTATCTTATCACAGACAAGCGCTCCAACCTACTGCGCCACCAGAGCCGCTTATCTTTCACAAAACAAATCTGGTCAATCTTCAACATTATTGCAGACTTTGTTATAAATCACATATTATTATGCTGTAATTATCTCTTAAAAGATAAGACTTTTGAGCAATAGTATTCATATACCACTTTTCAATACCAATTATTATTTGTATTCTGTGAACTAAGAAATATATCAACATAAATAATATTAGTGTATTGAAAATACTTTGTTAGTGAATTTGACACTAGATATTTGTATGATGGTCATTTCGCATTGTTGCAATGTTTCCTCAGACACAGCTGGAGGCCTATTCATATTAAGGTGTAGAAGAGCTCACATTGTGATGACCATTTCGCATTGCTGTAATGTTTCCTCAGACACGGCTGGAGTGTACTCTATACTCTATATAGTGTAGAGTAGCGTCTATTACAGAAGTTTCAAGAACAAGTTTACATGGCGGAGAGAAGTAGAGGCGTTGAGAATTGGGAGTGGCGGGGGGAGGGGATCAAGTGAAGGTGTTATAAAGTGAGAGATGGGGGAATGTTGAGACGCGTATAAGGTACATAAAGCTTCATTTCGTTCATAAAATTGCAAAGTTTGAAATTTGTTTAAGTACGCCCAAGGGGAAAGAAATGTCAGAGATCCAATTGTTGAAGTTTTAAGTAAGCAATGGTTTTAAGAAGACTTTTTACATTCTTTGTAATCTTGTACAGTTTACACGTGAAACGAGAATTTGTGAGGAAAAAAGTTCATGATAAACTGTAATCACAAACAGAAAAGATACATAAGAAAAGGCGTGAAGAGAAAAGTTTCCGAAACGCCTGAAGGAAATAAGGTCCAGATAAAGTTAAAGTGTTGTTCAATGTAGGTTCTACATCTTTTAAAGTTTCGAGAATATTGGGAAAAATAGATTACGGTAAACAGTTGGTTAGATGCAATTCACCATTCCTATTCCCATGTATAATATCAAATCAAATCAGATCAGATCAAATTTATCTCCTTTATGTTTGTTATACATAACAGTAATCAAAATGAAATGAACATCAGATTGATAACTCATCCGGCTCTCAAGAGAAAAATTTTCCATTACATTTTGTCATCTTGGAAACTGCATTGTTATTGAACCATTAGTGCCTGCATTCATAAACGATCCTTCACAGTTCTCTTGACTCGAGGGACTCTTGAAATGAGTGAAAAGATTACTTTTCAAGAGTCCCTTAGAGAAACACTGAAGGAACAATCACAGATACGGCCCTAAATCTCAGCCAAACATTTGGAGGAGGAGATGAAAAAGAGGGGGGTGGAGAAGAAAAAAGAAGAAGATACAGGAGAAGAAGAAAGAGGTGGAGGAGGAGGAGGAGAAGGGGGTGGAGGAGGAGGAGGAGGAGGAGGAGGAGGAGGAGGAGGAGGAGGAGAAAAAGAAGAAGATACAGGAGAAGAAGAAAGAGGTGGAGGAGGAGGAGAAGGAGAAGGAGGAGGAGGAGGAGGAGGAGGAGAAGGAGGAGGAGGAGGAGAAGGAGGAGAGAGGAGGAGGAGAAGAAAAAGTGGAAGATACAGGAGAAGAAGAAAGAGGTGGAGAAGGAGGAGGAGGAGAAGGAGAAGGAGGAGGAGGAGGAAAAAGAGGAGGAGGAGGACGAGGAGAAGAAGGAGGAGGAGAAGAAGAAGAAGGAGGAGGAGGAGAAGAAGAAGGAGAATAAGAAGGAGGAGGAGGAGGAGAAGGAGAATGAGGAGGATAAGTTGATGGGAGGATGAGAAGGAAAACATCGAAGAATGAGTTGACGGAATAGGAAGTAGAAGAAAAAAATTTGAAATAATGAAAAATGAGAATAAGAGAAAAAGTGAAGATGATGAAGAGTTAGGCCTACGGAAAGAAGAAGATGGAAAAGAAGCTGAAGATAAATTAGAGAGGAAAAAATAAGAAGAAAAAAATTGAAGACGAAGTGGGAGGAGGAGAAAAGAAGAAAAATACGAAGGAATAAGTAGAAGAAAGAAAAGAGAAGGTGGTGGTAGAACGGTGGAGAAGGAGAAGAGAAAGAGGAGAAGGAGGAGGAGAAGAAAGAGGAGAAGGAGAACGAGGTAGGAGAAAAGGGAGGAGGAGAAGGATGAGGAGGAGTGGGAGGTGGTGAAGGAGGAGGAGGAGGGGGAGGAGGGAGGAGGAGGAGGAGGAGGAGAAGGAAATGGAAGAGAAAAAGGATAAAGAGGAGAACGGTGAGGAGGAAGAAGAAGAAGAAAAATAAAAAAAGAGGATAAGAGGAAAGAGGCTATTAAATCAAATTTGTAAATAGTTTATGTCAGGTTCCAAGTATTCTGATTCAATTCAATCGGGTAACCTGCTAGTTTCTTTATAGCATTAGATCGATATCTTATCAGGCTCTCAATAGAAACATTTTCATCTCTATTTTTTTCATATCGAAAATTGCAATGGTTCGTGGACCATTAGATCTCTGCTGCACCGTTATGCAAAATATGAAGTAGCTCCGTAGCTTGAAGATCGCCGTTACAGAAAATTACTTTGGCTATCATCGCGTGAAACTTGGACAATATTCTTTCGAAAGCTATTTTCTTGAACTATGTTCTCAAGAAAGCCATTTTGTTCTTCTGTTGAGAGATATTCAGTAGTCTTCTGGTGATGCAGCTCACTGCTTTTCCATAAACCTGACATAGTTCAATTCATACATTATAAAATTATTATTAAATATAACTCTTTCATTCGTTATTGTTTGTAGCTTTCCTGAAGTCTTTCAATAATATGTTTATTGATAATTTATAATGACACTTTTATTGTCAATTCTGGACATATATAATTTTATATTTCTTTTACAGGCACAAAGGTTTCCTGAAAGACTGTCCCAATGGTCTCCTCACAGAAGAGGTGAGTTATTATCCATTATTCAAATATTAATATTCATTCAGATTTCATATAATAGACAAAACATAAAAAACATAGACATAAAAATGGAGGCAACATGTAATACGGAGAAAGAACAGCAAGATTTTCAGCCAAGCTCTGCTTTCTCTACCAAAATTCAATAAGAAATTCAAATCGTTATAGATTCATCATATTGTAAAAAAGCTGTATCCTATGTAAAAATTAAACAAAACCAGTGTAAAAGTAAAAAAATCCATTGCATCACCAGCAATCTAATTAATTTTGAAGTTACTGATTTGTCAATTATTTTCAACATACGGTATGTCTTAACGTCAGTCCTATGTAATAGCATTATTTTGTGATAATATATCGGGGAAAATTCACCTGAAGCATATCCTCTATTCATATAGAAATTTATGCTATTTATATAAGCTGGAAATAGCTGTTACTCATATGAATAATGTATACTGTCCATTAATTGTAAATAACTATAAATACTGGTTGATTAGAATCAATTTTTCATCAATATTTTTGAGTTCTGATGAAAACGGTACACTTTAATAAATATTACGATCCATAGTATCATTAGAATTTTGTATTTATATTTGAAATAATATTTAGTGGGCTGATTTTCAAAAAAAATTGTATTCTAGTATGTGATATCAACACTCCTACCACATTCAAATTCACAAGTTTTGTATTTATCATGTTTTTTTGTTGCTATTTCCATAACTTTTATTTTTCTGATGATGTTTATCACATCTTTCTCTGTACTATTTATTATGTTTGTACTGACTTTCTTTTCAACAAGTATTAATGTGTAATTAACTTGTAACATTTTTATTTTATCAAGGTTGTGCTTCATTGATATGGTTATGTTGGTACTTTGTGAATTTTATATTATTAATATTCGGCTGAGGTTAAGTGGTAGGTGGTAGAGAAATTCTCCAAGAGAATACTTTATAGTATTAACTCCACCAATAATAATAAAAAAACCTAGAATAAATAATAAATTATAGAAATTCTCTAAAAGAATACTTTATAGTATTAACTCCACCAATAATAAAATATTAATAAATAATAAATGATAAATTCACAGCTAAACTTGGGACATGGGACAGATTTTCAAACTTATTAATGATGAACTTATGAATTATCTGATGATTTTGACCTGAATTTTATTTATGACCTTATGTTGGTAAAAATAAATTATTAGGATTTAATTTCGGTAATTATTTATTTTTGATTTAAAGGTGTCTAATGTGTAGTAGTGATTTATGGTAGTGATATTAGTGTTATGTATTTATAGTGATTTAGTAGTATTTTTGTAGTGATGTAGTGAATTTTGCGTATTATTTCAAACTCAAGATTGACTTGAAAAGACTCATAAGGTGTGAGATTGACAATCCGTTTTAAGTTTTAGAGTTAATGATTTCTTGAGGATGGAACTTGGAATAATCTTATTGAATATATTCCTTTCACTAGGTTTTTTATTATTCGATGATGTAGTTCGATATTGACTTTTCACTTGATATTTTAAGAATCAATAAGAATATTACCAAAAATTTCAAAACTGACACTGTATTTCTATTTAAATTATGATCTTTACTCACTTATACTGGAGGGATGCATTTCACTTCTAAAGAGAAGCTTCATTAGCCTGAAGCATGTCGCTTCTTTTAAAAGTGAACCACCAGTATAAGTAAGAGTAAGAATCATAATTTAATTAGAAATACAGTGTCAGTTTTGGTATTAGATTGTTAAAACTCACATAGTTGTGTGATGAGATGACCATTCCTCTTGTTGTTTATGACATGACTCAGACATGGCTGTAGCTCTAACCGTGTCTGAGGAGGCATTAAAACAATGCGAAATGGCCATCACACGAATATATAAGTGTCAAACTCACTATAAAAGTATATCCAACAACTAATAATGCTTTATTATTATCTTTATTAAGCCAACTTTAAAAAGATAACAACTTTTGTAGCAAATTAACGTCAATAATTGTTGTATAATAATAATTATATAGAGATAAGCTGAGTTCTCTTGGGCACTCTTTGTAAGGGTGACCGATTAGATTGGCCAGAAAAAAAAGACACTGTTCTCTGCTGTAAATTCACTTCCTGGTGCTTCGGAACCGACCTAAAACTGTAGGTCCAGCTCATCAATCACCATCATCCAACTGTTTACCCACGCACAGGTCTCGGACCTATGTGGGCTTCATTAAAGAAGAAAAAATAATAATAATAATAATGATTAAAATCACTATACTCCTTACATACATGATACATATAAGCAATAATGTAGTAAAGCAAATGTGATATGAGAAAACTTTAATTTTTTCCAGGGATTTATAAAAATCTACCGACAGTTCTTCCCGCAAGGAGATCCAACGAAGTTCGCTTCACTGGTTTTCAGAGTATTTGACGAAAATAACGTGAGTATTAGCAACTAATTACTTCAGATTATTATTATGTCAGACCCAAATAATGGAATATTGGATAGTTTAAAAATTGAATAATGCATTGTGTATTATGAGCTTTTATTGTGGCATCATAGTTTGCACTGATATTATGTATGTGTGTATGCTTTGTTGGTCATTACATTCAGATATCTTATTACATTTCCAATTCAGGAATTTCAATTCAAAGTTTTTCATCCATTCACTATACTTTTGGGTAAGTTCTATCAATTCGACAGGGAGACATGTGTCCATCAACAGAGGTTTTTTTTAAATTATTTTTTTAAATAATAATAACAGGCATTATCTTGAAATTATTTTTTAAAATAATAATAACAGGCATTATCTTAAAATCCGCTCAAATACCGGAATAAATTCATTGCAATTGAGGAAATATCTCAATAAATTGAATATATTGCTATATATAATGTTAAATATTTGCATTTTAGTAAGAGTACCATAACCTTCAATCCACATAACACAGTATATCACTTTGGTACAGAACCATTAACAATATGCATCTTTGAGAAAGATTATTCAATTTAATATCAAAACTGAATCTGTATTTCTATTCAAATTATGATTTTTACTTACTTATACTGAAGGGATGCATTTCGCTCCTCAGGAGAAGCTTCATCAGCTCAGTGAAATGTATTCCTTCAATATAAGTGAGTAAAAATCATAATTTAAATAGAAATACAGAGTCAGTTTTGATACTAGATTAAATAATCTTTCTCAAATATGTATTTTGTTATTAATATTGTATATTGTTATAATGTTCTGTACCAACGTGATATGCTGTGTTTTGTGGATTGAAGGCTATGATACTCAGTAAAATAATATATAATTTACAGTTTTCATAATAGAATAATCTTTGTTGTATTTTCCATGACGAAATACTTGATGAGCAATCTAATATCAAAAGGGACACTGTATTTCTATTCAAATTATGATTTTTATTCATTGGAGAGATGCATTTCGCTTTTAAGGAGGAGCTTCATCAGCTCAGTGAAATGCATTCCTCCAGTATAAGTGAGTAAAAATCATAATTCAAAAAGAAGTACAGTGCAAGTTATGATATTAGATTGTTCATCAAGTATTTCATCATGGAAAATATCACAAAGATTGTTCGATTATTAAGACTGTAAATTATAAATTATTTTAATGATATTATGATATTATAAAACTAAATCTTCATGGTAACTTTAAGGTCAAAGTAAATTATTAATTTCAAAATTCTTCTAAAAAACTCTAGGTTAACTTTAGAATGGTTAACTTCAGCCATCTAGTGTTACCTTTGGATCACTGATTCCTTGATACTATCTCAATATTCAATATATTTTAATATAAATTTGGCTAACTTGGGTTTGATAGAGACAACTTTCAGTGAATTGAAAGTGAAAATCCCATTGAAATTCATCAGCTATCCCTATTCCATTGAAGTTTATCGGCAGACATCTTGGAGTTTAGCAATTTGTAATGCTGATCTGAAAGCTGGATGAATCCAGTGCGCTTCATTCTGCAGATTCTATACAGAAATCACCATTAGAGACGAGATTTGAGATAAATGTTATTTCAGCTCTCATGCATCTGCTGTAGTTTATTCAGGGTGGACACTGGTACTTATATTAGACGTTATTTGAATAACCTACATATCTCTATAGTATAATCTCTTAATATAATATCTTGATAATCTCCATGTAAGCCCATTGCTTATAATTACTTATAATTATTATTATTTGTTTTTTATTGAATTAAATTTTAATCACCAAATAATTTTTGAAGCAAAAAACTTTGTTAGTAAGATGTCTTGCGATTGGTTGGTTGGAGATCCATTTTCCTGCATCCCGATTGGCTGGTCCCACAATCAATTGTTATGATTTTTTCGAAGCTTTTCGATTAATTTAATATCAAAACTGACACTGTATTTCTATTCAAATTATGATTTTTACTCACTTATACTGGAGATACTAGACATGCATTTGCGATCAAAAGAGAAGCCAGTTGAGCAGAAGAAGCTTCTCTTTAGAAATGAAATGCAGCCCTCTAGTATTTCCAGTATAAGTGAATAAAAATCATAATTCAAATAGAAATACAGTGTCAGTTTTGGTTTTAGATTGTTCATCAAGTTTTTCGTCATGGAAAACATCACAAACTATTTGATTAATTAGAGATTGTTCATCTTCTATGATACTTTTGGTAAATATATACTTATGAATGTCAATACTAATAAAATTAATAATATAATTAAATGAAAATTTTTATGTTTATTGTAGAGTTGTTGAAATGCTTTTCTGTTATGTAAAATATATAAATATCTGTGATGTTTCCCATGACGTAATACTTGATTAGCAATCTAATTATTTAATAAGCAATCTAATTTAATTATTTGTCAGAATAAATTATAAATAAATAATAATAATAATATCAAAACTGACACTGTATTTCTATTCAAATTATCATTTTTTTACCCACTTATTCTGGAGGGATGCATTCCGCTTCTTAAGAGAAGCTTCATTTTCTCATAAAGCGTCTCTTTTGAATGCAAATGCTTCCTTTCAGTATAAGTGAGTAAAAATCCTAATTCAAATAGAAATACAGTGTCAGTTTTTATATTAGAGATGTATCCTGTTATAATTAGTTTATTGTTCTTGCTTTCTCTTTCTGATTCTCTGTCTAGAATTTTCTTGTATTTTTCTCATTCTAGGATAACATGAGAGTGTATTTCTGCCTTTCTAAATTCTGTTGAAAAGTCATCCTCTTACAATTCCGGAGATCAAGAGATGCTCGTTCTTTTACACAGCATAAATAAAAATAAAAATATACTTTTGTCAACTCACTGCTAGCTAGGGATGTCAATCCCGGGCCTGATTTTGAATCCCGGGATTTCGGGATTGTCCAATGCCAATCCCGGGATCCCGGGACTGGTCCCGGGATTTGAAAAAAAATAGGTTTAGGTTGATAAAATTGATATGTATTGTTGCATTTCATATTCATTCATTGATTTATTGAATTTTTCTAGATAATATGTAACTCCTTTGACTGATGGCTTACCCAAGAAATGTGGTCTTAGTCTGTCTACAAGATGCTGAAGACTTTTCTGAAGTTCTTTACTTAGAAATTCACTTAGAATTAGAAGACCACATGAAAAACCTTGGCACACCTCAACGAATTCGAATGAATAGGAAAATTGTAGTATTACACTTCGCCAACTCCAATAATTATTTGTTCAACGTTGCAAGAATACAGAATCTGCAGGCTAACTGGCGTTGACCGTTCAATGCTGTTGCTGTTCAACGACTGAACTCGAAAATTGAAGAACTAGACATAAGACATATAATGAGTCACCTACAGAGACAATAATATACCTATAAGTTACCTACTAGAAGTATTGTTTTATTATCCTTCGTCCAAAACCTTTTGACAGACATATTGTATGTATGCTATGAATGCTAAGCAGTTGGGTGGTACTTGTCCATCGGGGGTTTTGACTGTCCTCAAAAATTGGACACAAGGGAACGCCTCAGTGTCGGGAAACTCTGCATTGTCCTTATTGGCAGCCATACTTATTAGGAGACCCAGCATCACGTCAAAATGGTAGGCCATGTTACCGTCGTAGGCCGGATTCGTGATCTTGGGTTCTTGGCCCATTGTCGGTAGCCATACCATTCCATAAGCTTGTCCCCTTCAGGCACTCCCAACACTTCACCATCCTTGGGCTGACTTTCTTCATCCACTAGTATATTATTTACTATTTCCAGGCAAAGCGGAAATTAAGTTTGTGTTAGAGAGAGTGCGTGTATTTGTGTGTGTGTAGAAGTATAGAGTAAAACTGATGAGTTCATTGAGAAATACATAATACTGTAAATAAATATTGCGATAAGGCAGCCTGGCGCCGTCTAGCCTGGCAACCGTGCTGTGTGCCAGAGAGAATAGAAGTAAAAATATACAAATATATATATTCGTATTCTATACTCTCTGCTGTGTGCTGTGTGAGCAAAAACATTGTTTAGACATAAGACATTGTTTAGCTTTAGAATGTTGGAGTTGGAGATAATACATAGTTATATAGTTGTTTACTCATAGTTTATATAGTTGTTATAATAGTTGTTTACTCAACTGAAATATTAGTGAGCCAAATAAAGTGATAAGATAACTGAAACAAACATTTACAATATTAGAAATCTTTCTTATTGCTATAAATTAATTATGTTGAATTATTATTGGATAAATACAATTGGAAATTCAGGTTTTTGTAATCCCGTCAATCCCGGGATTGACGGTGAATAATCCCGGGATTTCTAGGTATCAAAAATGGACCGGGATCCCGGGATTGACATCCCTACTGCTAGCGCACAAGCTTATGCTAGTTTTCATTACGGTAAGATTCAATTCAATTCAATTTATTTAGCCAATATATTTAAAATAGCCAAGATAGGCTTATCAAGATAGGCC
The DNA here is from genome assembly GCA_948455865.1 of Conomelus anceps. Classification (NCBI taxonomy): domain Eukaryota; kingdom Metazoa; phylum Arthropoda; class Insecta; order Hemiptera; family Delphacidae; genus Conomelus; species Conomelus anceps. Next base: position 52,733,674 of record OX418224.1, read on the forward strand.
AAGATAGGTTTTTATACTAATATTCATTACAATTATGGTATTTATTATTTGCAAGTCTGTTTTGAAATGAAGAAAATTTCAATGTAAATGTAATGTGAGAATGAGAATGAATTAATTTGATTTGAATACTCGATATTTAATACTCAATCAAGTGAGTCTTGGTAGTTGATACTTGATAATATAATATACTATGAATTATTCTTCATTCATCCTAAATCCTGTTACAATCTGTTAATAATTGTTTACACTAATAATAACAACTAGCAGGCATAATAATTTGTATATGGTACAAATATTATTATTATAATAGTAGAAATATTATTATGGTATTATTTATAAGAGAATCATTATTTCAATCATTTTATTATTATTATTATCCACTTTTGTTTTTTGAATTTTTCACTTTGCAGCCGGGGATATTGATCCCAAGGCTACAAAGCTGCATCGCAAAGTAGAGACAGGTCTATGAGGGTCCCTCTTACCCTGCTATATTACAGTGAGAGAAATTTTCGTACAATATTTGCTGTACTAAGCACTGCAGCTTTTTGCATAGTTCTAAGGTGCCAGTTTTCCAGAGCTAGCCTTTCTTTTGCATACATCCATTCTTTTGATATCAGTCCATTTGCAGATACAACAACCGGAATAACTTCAACTTTCTTTAGCATATACATATCCTTTAATTCAACAGATAGAGGCTGGTATTTTCTTTTCTTTTCAGCAATTGTACCCACAAGATTTTCATCCAGGGGCACTGCCACGTCAATGATAAAAGCTTCTTTTTTCTTTTTATCAAACAGGACAATATCGGGCCTGTTTGCCTCCACTGCTCGGTCTGTTCTAATGCTGCAGTCCCACAGTAATCTTCCTTTTTCACCACTCAGAACCTGTTCTGGCCTACATTTGTAATAAGGCGTTTCATTTGATACCAGTTCCAACCTCCTTGCCAAAGCCTGATGAATGACTTTGGCTACATTATTGTGGCGTTGCAAGTACTCACTTTGGGAGAGCATAGAGCAGCCACCACAGATATGCTGAATAGACTCTACAGCCTTTTTGCAGAGGCGACAGCTGCTGTCCACTACTTGCCCCAAAACATATCTTTTGTAAGCCCTGGTATTTATAACTTGGTCCTGAATGGCAAACATGAATCCCTCTGTCTCACCAAACAGACTGCCTGTCTGCAACCATTCCACAGAGCCTTTCGTATCAATAAATTCTGAGTTGAGCTGTGCTGCAAATCTTCCATGCAACTCCTTTTGCTTCCACGTCTCCATTCTCTGCTCCATTGCATTGATATGGAGTGGCTGGACTCCATGGGCCAGTTATTATTATTATTATTATTATTATTATTATTATTATTATTATTATTATTATTATTATTATTATTATTATTATTATTATTATTATTATTATTATTATTATTATTATTATTAGATGTGAAACTCCCACAGTGGAAGACGGGCCACCAGCTTTTCTCTCTTCACTCCATTTTGTTCTAACTCTTAGAGGTTTTGTCTCTGTTATAACTTCCTATTTATAAAGTTTTATTCTGAAGTTTTTTCTATTGTAAATTTCTTTGTTGGTTATTTTGGCCAGTACTAGGTATTTTTCAACATTTTTTGAATGTTGCATTACATTCTCCGTATACATTCTCCTCCATTGACAAGTGATGCTACATAGCTTACAATTCTTTTTGTTAGTTTATTGTCTGGAAGCCTCATTTTATTATTATATTTTGTTCCAGGATGGCTCCATAGAGTTTGAAGAATTCATCAGAGCGTTATCAGTGACGTCGAGAGGGAACTTAGATGAAAAATTACATTGTAAGTTGGTCTAATTAATTTCTGTTATCAGTTTTTTACGCTCATGTCTAATTCTTCGACTTCGGTTTTGTTAGATAATAACACGTATTTATGAACGTTCCTTCGGTAATCCTCCACTCGAGGAACTCTTGACATGCCTCTACTGTATTCTAAATGCATTTAAAGAGTCCCTCGAGTCAAGAGACACTCGAGGAACGTTCATAAAGACGGCCCTCTCTTTTCCAGACAATTTTTTCAATACACATGATAGTCCTTTCTCATACCAATTGAAATATGAAATCATTTGAAAAAACATTAAAAGCTTGGTAGACCCAGGTTCAGAAATATCTAAAAAACAGTTGAAAAATATTTAGTTGAAACTTTTTATAGTGTACAAGAGTTCCTTTCATATTAAAATTAAGCCTCACCTCAACTTATAAAATTGAGTAATTATGGTAACTAGTGTATAAGATTGCATGATAATTGTTGAAAAATTAATTATTAAAAAATTTTACTAAATTTTCTAAAAACTTTACAAAAAAACATTACAATAAATAATTTGTTTCCCAATCATATAAACAACTATATCTGGCACGATCTTCCAATTAAGTTCAATATATACATTCCAAAATCAGATAAATTTCAAAATTAATCATTTATTTAATTAAAAGATGGTATGGAGATCATTCCAATGATTATTCTTTAAAATTATTCTTATAAATTATTGACTATTACATTTTTATTAATTATTCTTTAAAATAAGATTAATTCAGTTGTTACATAAAAGGATTCAAGTAGAGAGATTACACGGTTTTACTTTTAAGTTACAAACAATATAATAGAATAATGATAGTATATGACACAAAAAATAATAAAATATAGTAAAAGATTTTCTTTTTCTGAGTGATTATTCCATTTTTATTAGCTTAAGCTACGTCCTACAACCCCATGAAGCTAAAATTAAGTGCAGCTAAAAATTGTAGCTAACAAATCTATTCATTTCTTTATTCATTCATAGATCACAAAAAATACAATCAAGTAAAGATACAACAGGCAAAGCCCACTAGTGCTATCTTTACAAAAAAATTTAATGAAATTTGGAGAAGAAGTAATCATAAAAAACTTAATTCTATGTAAATATATAATTCAATAATTTTATTCTTCTATAGTTTATTCTATAATTCTATAATCCTGCAATTCTATAATTTTATAATTCTATAATTCTATATCTTCCTTTAATATTCACGATGTATTCATAGTCAAATTAATCACAAATAAACTCAAGTTTATAAGCACAAGTTTTAGCCTATTTGGATCTGTTTTATGTAGATCTTTAACTGGGTGTTTAGAGTTTTAATATGAGACTACAACAAGCTACCACATCAGTCTACCAAGCTACCAAATCAGTCTAGCAGCAACATTATTCATTTGTGAGGCGTGTGTGGAAATGTAGGTACAAGAACATGATATTAGGGCGGCTATTTTAGGGGACGTCTAGTTTAGGGGTTTTCTGAAGTAGCACTTGAAACAGCATGGTGTGGAGGGGGGGGGGGGTGTAGGGGTGCCAAAAAGGATGGTGGGGGGCTAAGTGGGGGTTCAGAGGTGGCCGTAAACCCGACTTGCCTTCTTGTATTGACACTGAGGTAAACCCTCAAGGGGCGCCTACTTCTGAGGCTCTTAAACAACCCCCTGAACCTCCCGCAAGACAATTTTCATCCCCCCCTCCCAGTACCCCGCAACCACATTCAACCAACATACCACTGCCTTCATCTGTGCGCTAAATCAACATGACAAAGCATAACGATGCTGGTAAACACGGTGACTGTGATGCAAATTTTGAATTTCAAATATTCAGTTTCGGGAGCAATAAATTAATACTATAAGATGGTTATAGTTCTTAGCTATGGACCTTAAACCTTTCTACCATTTTTATTAAATTTAATACACTCAACACCTAGAAATTTAGATATTCATAATTTAAATCAAATCGTTTATTCCACAAAAACCGAATACAAATAATATACAATAATATCATATATAATTTCACATACAAAACGAAATACAATATTATTATAAATTTGTGCTACTCGCCGACAAAAGTAAAAACTTGCTTGTCTCATCAACAGAACTCATTTACTTGCAAATTTAGTAGTTGAGTGAAAAAAATGATTGTCTCTCATAATAATGATACTAATAATAATAATTTATTTATTAGATCCATGGATTCATATACATAAATATAAGATCTTGTCAATTGTTCAGGTCGCAGATACAAACACACCTAAATAGAGTTATCACTATAAGCTAAAACAAGGTGCAAATGGCTATCTAAAATCTAATATCACAGATAGAGCTCATGTATTCGTCTAATGAATAGAATGGCCTTTCCACGGACCTTTTTTTTTTCTTTTTAAAACATTAATTGAGACATGCCTGGCTATAGATAGAATTGAATTGAAAGAATCTCATAGATAAGATTTCACGCATATATCACAGAGAATATTATAAAAGATAACTATTTATTCTCTATTACTATCATTGAATATAGGACTAGCTTCAAACATAAAAAAATTATACCAGATCAATAATTGAATGGAAAATTTTGTCCCTTATCCACATATGTATCCCTTTATTTTAGGCTTTTAAACTATCCAATCCCTGGGTATTATATTTTACAATCTGTTTCTTATGTAAGATATGCTATTATTATATACGATTTATTTAGTATATTTTATTAACTATCTAAAAAAACGTTTTTTTCACGTTTCTTCTGAAGATTACACATTGGAGATTCCAGTTATGGAATAAGACAAGCTAAGTCAGATCGATAATTATATATAACATTTTTATTCACTAGTTACCACAACTAAATTTTAAATTAGTTGAGGTAAAGCTCAATTTTAATCTTAAATGAACTTTTGTTCACTCTAAAAAGCATTAACAAATAAAAATTTTTACAATTTAATTTGAAGTAACTTACAATTTAACAAACTGACAAAAAATATACAAGAACAGAATTTTTTTTATTTCGAATTCCTCAAAGTGCTATTAATTCATGATGAAAACTACCTCAATGGCGGCGGATATTTTCTTAATTGATTTTAAATACTTCAATATTTCCAAGATTATTTTCAAGAACAATTTTAAAAGTCAATTTGAAGTAACTGACAATTCAACAAACTGACAAAAATTTACAGGAACAGAATTATTATTGATTTCGAATTCCTCAAAGTGCTATTGATTCATAATGAAGACTTCCGCAATGGCGGATATTTTCTTAATTGATTTTAAATACAGTACTTCAATATTTCGAACACTCTTTTACAAGAACAAGAACTTTTACAAGTTTTTTTTAAGTAACTGACAATTTAACAAACTGACAAAAACATACAGGAACAATCTTTTTGTTGATTTTGAATTCCTCAAAGTGCTATTAATTCATAATGAAGACACTTGCAATGGCGGATATTTTCTCAATTGATTTCAGATACTTCAATATTTCCAAGACTCTAAATCAAAATCAAAATCGTTTATTGCCAAAACAAATATAAATTTGTATAACAACGTCAATTCAGTTTAACATAATTTCAAAGTTAATTTAAAACACATATTACACAGTCAAATATAGTAGCCTAACTAAATATTTTATGGATAATAATCAATTAACTTTTCATGTGAAATTTAATGACTTGCAGTCAAATTTTTGTTAAGAATAAGTATAATAACTCACTTAATCTGGCCGAGCGCTTTCGAATCTATGAGATCCATCTTCAGAGGCGTGGGTTCCTAGATCATCATGTCAGTTTTTTGGTTAGAAGTGTTGCGGTTTTTGTAAAATGTGATCAAAAGTTTGTGAGATTTAAAATTTAGTTGTTCATTGAGAATGTTTTGTTTATTGTGTGTGGTGTGTTTGTATATTTCAAATTGTTCCAAGGTGTTGAGTTCGTGTCCTTTAGATTTTATATGTAGAATGTGTAGGTTGGTACTGATGTCAGTAAAAGTGTGTCCAGTTTGAATGATATGGTCATATCATTCAAACTGGACACACTTCTACTAACATCACTACCAACCTACACATTCTACATATAAAATCTAAAGGACACGAACTCAACCAAGGATACCTCTAGACATGTTAGACCTGTTAGAGGTGGCCATGACTCAACACCTTGGAACAATTTGAAATATACAAACACACCACACACAATAAACAAAACATTCTCAATGAACAACTAAATTTTAAATCTCACAAACTTTTTGATCACATTTTACAAAAACCACAACACTTCTAACCATCAAAAAACTGACATGATGATCTAGGAACCCACGCCTCTGAAGATGGATCTCATAGATTCGAAAGCGCTCGGCCAGATTAAGTGAGTTATTATACTTATTCTTAACAAATATTTGACTGCAAGTCGTTAAATTTCACATGAAAAGTTAATATTAACAACGCAGTTCGTCATGGAACAAGAAATCCAGGAGGATAATAATCCTGTCTATATATTTTTTAGGAACTATTACCACCCAAGTAGTATACAAATTTTTTAACATTATAAACATAAAGTTCACACAAAATTTTGTTTAATATATTTTTTGTTCTCCATTTCCAGAGATCTTACTTCACTCGGCAACAAGTTATACATTTTTTTATCAAATTCGTGAAAACTATTTAGTCATCTGTAGATTGCATTGACTCTTTAGTTTAATTGTTCAAATGGGAACATTCTACTTCTATTATCAACGCAATCACAATAAAAATGCGAGTCGAATAATAAATCAAACGCCAACAAAAACAGAAAACCGTCTCCTGTTAACGACTGTGCTCTGGGTGAAATTCAAAGGGGGTGGGGAGGGGCAACACCATTCAACAGTGAAATTTATGTCCTTACTTTGGCGCTCACTATAAATACTCTGCAGATAAACTCCAGCATTTCTATCCAACAGGTCTTATCCTGAGCGAATGGGCGGCGGCCATTAAGGCGCATAAAGGGCTTGCAAGGTTTACATTTTTCAATTGCTGAGTCCATAAGATCCATTTTCTGCGTCATTTGCTCATTTTATGCCCTATAAATATATTTTCAACGTTGAGTTGAGCGGCGACCCTTAGCATGAACGTTGCCGGCTGTTTGAAAAATTTAGTGTTTCAGAAATGTTTACAAAATGGGGTTGTTTTTTGTTTGGGAATGTTTTTGTACGATCTTTTTTGGTAAAGGCTGGGAACTTACAGAAATTCAGATGAAATACTTCTAAAAAGAGAGAAATGAGTCTTGTTTTTTATACATCAATAATTAATTGTTGGATAAATTTCTCTATCTAAGACTGTATGAAGAAATTAGATTAGAATTTGTTCCTGGATTTCTTGTTCCATGACGAACAGCGTTGTTAATATTCACTTTTCAAGTGAATTCAACGACTTGCAGTCAAATTTTTATTAAAAATAAGTAGTATTTCACTTGAAGATGGGTTTCAACAACTCGAAAACGTTTGGCCTACAAAGTAAGTGAAATACTACTTATTTTTGATAAAAATTTGACTGCAAGTCGTTGAATTCACTTGAAAAGTAAATAGAATTTGTTCTTGAATTTCTTGAACCATACCGATTAGCGTTGTTGATATTAACTTTTTTATAGGTTTAACTACTTGCAGTCAATTCTAATGAAAAATGAATAAATATTTACTCACGTTGCCTGTATTACCTTTGTGGCTGTATTATGAATAACTCATATTCAATAAAACTTTAAAAAAACATCAAGTGGAAATTGTGACTCACGTAATGGCGTGACGGCCGTTTCACTCTGTTGTCGAGAGCATCGTCAGACGACCCACAGTACACTGATTTAAGGCATGAGTTTGAGGGTTATGGATGTTGGAAGGGTAAAGGGGTGGGGGGATGAGTAGGCGGGAGGTTTGAAATTGGGATTATTTTGTCGAAAGGGGATGTGAGAAGAAGTTGATCATTTAAAATGTTGTCAGGTTGCTGCTTAGTGTGTTTATAAATTTCATATTTCTCTAAAACATTGAGTTTCTGGCTTTTGTGAGTGAAGTGTAGTGTGTCTAAATTAGAGTCAATGTCTGTATGAATGTGGCCTGTTGAAATTATGTGATCAGCAAAAGTGGAATGTGTGTTTGGGTGTGTGATGGCTCTTGTGTTCTTTCTTTAAATCTAGTGGTAAATGTGCTGACACTTTGTCCTATATAGAACTCTTGTTGCAGTCATTGCATTACAATTTGTAAATGCCAAACATCATAATTTTTATATTCCTTTGTAATATAGAATATACCTTTCGACCCCGGGACGGAGGAAAACGTTTTTTTTTTCATCCACATTATCTAATGTTCAGTCAGATAGATATCTCCATCCATTCAACAATAATAATGTTGAATACTGTTTTTAAAAATGTTTACAATTCTATGAGCGATGCTCTCGTGAACGCACTTGTTGTATATACTGGAATTAACAAAATGTATGTGATATACTCAATCACGATTACATATTACATTTTTTCGCAAAAAGATTGAAATAATACAGATTGCATTATATTTGCAAATTTATGAGACAATTTATCGCTTTGGGTAATAAAGATTTAAAAAAAAAAAAGATTTACAACAGAGAAATCTAAGAATTTGAATAATTTAAAAAATCTAGTATGACTTGAGTACAGCCAAGGTTATGCGTACAATATATTTATAATAATTTTATTAAACTATTTTTAATTTTAATTTTAATTAATTCTATTTTTTTGTAGATTAGGCCTACGTCTTGGAGACTAGTTAAGGAGTGCAAGACAAGTCAGATTAACAATAATTATACTATCTTATAAACTAGTTACCATATTTATTACTTGAGGTGAGGCTTAATTTTAATGTGAAAGGAACTATTGTAACTATAAAAAGCTTTATCAACTGAATATTTTTTAAATATTTCTATGTTTTGAACACTTTAAAAACTGCTGTAGCTTGTTGTAGAGTTTCCTACCAATATAACTAGGTTTTTGTTTGAATAAGCTACTATTGTGACTCACAAAGTGATAATCTCCTCGGCTTCTTGTTTTATAATATTGTATTGTAATGTAGAATAATGTATTATGATGATGCTGCTGAAATAGATAATGAAATAAATTATTTTGTTGATAAAAGATGAAACGTGGATGTGTAGAATCAAATTAAGTATGTAATGGGTGGAATCAAACAAGGAAACGGGAATTCGGGGACGTAAAGCCCTTCCTAACAATCAGCCTAGGAAAAGAAAGAAGAAAAGTTATATGGAAGATAGCAATGAGAAACAAAGAAGAAAATAAAAGCTCGAAAGAGAGAAGTAGTTTAATTAAAGCAAAAAATATGAAAGCAGCAAGAAATCATGAGAATTAAAAGAGATAACTATGTAACAGTGAAGATGGGAGACAGAATTAATGAATGATAAAGGAAAAGTGGAAGAGGAGGCAATAAAGATGGAGAATGAAAGGGAACATGATAAAGGGAGGCAGAAGGGGAATCGCTAATGTTGATTTGTCCTTTCTGCTTAGGTCAGCTACTTTGAAGTGGTAAAGTAACATTGTACAGTTGGGCCACTTCAAACAGAAATTTACAAGTTAAACAATCTGCTGGCTTGTCTGAGACGAACAATTCCAGCAATCTGATACGCAGTAGATTATTGTAATGTTTCAATGACGTCATGTTTACCGAAGTTGAATATTGTTCGAGATTTTCATTGTTATGATTGCTATTCGAATTAAGCAAATATTGAACAATTTTCAATGAGAATGTTATCAGGTTATTTATTATAAAAGTGAAAAAAACTGTGGTAGACATGCAATTGAATCATTATTGAGTTTGTAGAACCGTTCCAGAGGCCTAATTGAAATGGAAAAATGAATGTTATCAATTTTACCAGATTAATTGTTTAATAATGCTTGAAGTACCATGGTTTCAACAGAACCTATCACATAATAACGAAACCAAATGTTCTTAAGGTCAAGTGCTCGAATGGACGAATTTTTGTCCAAACTTCGCCTTTTCATGTAAATGCATCACTTAGAATTTTATTTCATAAGCTCTACTCAATAGATCACTTTTAATATTTCCTACAAAATGTAAATAGTATCAACCAGGTCTACTTTCTATGTGATGTTAAAATATTGTATGTACGCGCACATTTGAAAAAAAAGTTGTAAATTTACCATGAATAAAAGTAATTTAATCTAATCCTCAGTTTTCAAGTAACGGAACCATATTACTTTATATTGGAAGGAAACTCTACAATGAGCTACCGCAGTTTTTAAAGAGTCTTGAAAATATAGAAGTATTTTAAAACAATTGAAGAAATATTCAGTTGATAAAGCTTTTTATAGCGTACAAGAGTTCCTTTCACATCAAAATTAAGCCTCACCTCAACTAATTATTGATAGAGTAATAAATAATAACTAGTCTATAAGATTGGTAACATTGCATGTATATAATTGTTGATCTGACTTGTCTTATACTCCTCAACCGGAGTCTCCAAAACATAATCTAAGAATAATAAAATAATATCAACTTAAAAAAACCACTTTTAAATGGAAATTAACTCACGTTATGGCGTGACGGCCGTTTCGTTCTGTTGTCTAGAGCATCGTCAGACGACCCACAGTACACTGACTTAGGCCTGTTCCTAGCTGAACGACGAAAAATCGGTCGGTCGTCCGAGCGAGCGAATCCGTCGCACCAAAAAATTTCAAACATGTGGATAAGCGTGAGATCGTCCTAGTTGGGCGACCGACGATGCGACCGACGGAATCGGTCGTCGATGCGACCGATGAAAGACAAGCATGTTTGTCTTTGGTCGTGCGGGTCGTCAGACCGACTAGTGCGATTGTAGACCTTGAAGTACTTATTTGTACTTTTATTTACAAGTGCGAAAATAACAAAAGTTATTTTGTTAATAAGAAGACAAGTTGAGAAGACAAGTAGTCAACCACCTAACCGCCGCAGCGCGCTGTAATTTAGTGGTCTCCATATTATACAAAAGTAAGAAAATATTATGAAATATTTCTCAAAATATTTACCTTAATGTTAAAATGAGGCGTTCTTCCACAGAAATTGGCCGCATGATGTTGGTTGCCTTCAATGTGAAGTCCTTCTTCAATTCCTTTACTATGTGGTCGAATGTATCCACTGACATCCTGGTGTAATTTTTGAAAAGTTCAGGGTAGAACCTCAACTTTTCATACAAATGATGAAACTCACCAAATTCAGACCTCTGCTTATAAATCTCATTAGTAGGACTTCTGCGGTCCAACGATTTCTGCTTAAGGTAAGCATAGATTATAGAGGAACTGTCCAGAAGCACAAGCTTACGTCTTTTCTCGGCCGACAACATGGCGACAATGGTCAAATCGCTCAAAATTCCCTCAATAATCATAGTTCTAATTAGAAATTATAGAGGGAGGTGACGTCAGTCGCTGCGACGACTTCATGGCCCACTGTGGACACTCAATTTCGTCGTCAGACCGAATTCGCTCGCACGGACGACCGACCGATTTTTCGTCGTTCAGCTAGGAACAGGCCTTAAGGTATGAGTGTGAGGGTTATGTATGTTGGAATGGTGATGGGGTGGGGGGATGAGTAGGCGGGAGGTTTGAAATTGGGACTATTTTGTCAAATAGAGTATGTGAGAAGAAATTGATCATTTAAAATGTTGTCAGGTTCCTGCTTTGCATGTTTGTAAATCTCATATTGTTCTAAAACATTGAGTTTCTGGCGTTTGTGAGTGAAGTTTAGACACACTACACTTCACTCACAAAAGCCAGAAACTCAATGTTTTTTCAATTATTGTTTTTTAAATATTTCTACTTTTTCAAGATTCTTTAAAAACTGCGGTAGCTTGTTGTAGAGTATCCAGCAATATTACTAGGATATTGTTCGAAAGACTACTATTGTGACTCACTAAGTGATCATTCCCTCGGCTTCTTGTATTATAATCGTGTATGTCGAGATTTTTGGTTATATAACTCTATTTACATATAAAGTATCTAGCTTCATGTACATACAAGCAAGGTACAGTTAGGAGACCAAGTCTCTTGATCAACGGCCTCATGAATCTAATCTATCTACTCTTTCCATACACCCAACAGCTTTTTTTGGATCTTACACACCCTATCAAGGTTTTGTTTTGATGATTTCCCCATACTAAGATAGCATACCTAATATGAGGCAGTAAGAACCCATGGTAAGCTGTAAAAAGTAACTATTTGTCATTTAATCTAGCAAGCTGTCGCAGGACAAATACCCCAGGAGAAATTTCATAACATATTTTTTGAACAGTGTAGAATCTAGCTAGACGAATTGCGATAGTGATAGAGTCGCTAGAATCTCCTCTAGCTAGAGTCTACTCTGGTAAACATTGCTCTAAGCTGTTGATTCATGATTAAGTTTATAATTTGCATTGTCAAAATATGGTTTTATAAAAAATTGATTTAACTTTCTGTTGTAAATTTAACGACTTGCAGCCAGTTTTAGATTGTTAATATATGATAAATGTACTCACACTTGGCCGAACGTTTTCGAGTTATTCGAATCATTTTCAAGGCATCTTCGGGCTTTGAAGATGAGTTTCAATAATTCGAAAACGTTCGGCCAAGTGTGTGTACATTTATTATATATTCAGAACTTAAAACTGACTGCAAGTCGTTATATTTATAACAAAAAGTTAATATTAACAACGCAGAAACAAGAAATTCAAGAACAAAATTGATCATTTAAAACACTTTCCATTGCCGGGCTGTGTTAGAGGGGTAATGACCCCCCTCGAAAAATTGGAGCATTACTGAAGTTATGGCAAAAAGAAGGGGCAATCTCACAAAATCTTATTTGTGCCGCCCCCCCCCCCTCCAGCAAAACTCTGTGACCCCCTTCCCAAAAACCTTTCTGCTGTAACCGCTTCAGAATATGAGACCAGATCTTGACACTGTATCAACAATATTAATTTATTCAAAAGCTATTGAACTTTAGCCTTTGCACTCCACTTTATACCTGAATAAATATCCCTGGTATTAGTCTACTACAATGGCGATTAAATTTTAGTTCAAACAGTCATAATTCATGAACGAGCACAATACATTTCGGAACGACAATGTGAAAGCATGGAGATAGCTCTCGCAAAACGATCAAAGCCCTGCGCAATCAAGTGAAGATACGAACATAGCTACATCTTTAGAAGTTTCTCTATATATAGATATATCTAACTCTGACATCTCCCTCTCGCTCTCACACATCTACACACACACACATATGAATTCTCTTTCTCTTTTTATATTTTACCGTCCCTCTTCTCTACGTCCCTCTCAACTTTTCACTCCCTCTCATCCCTCTTGCAAACCCCTTAATTACTCTCGCTCAATTTCGCTCTTTCGCTCTTTCAATCTCTCTCACGCACACACACATTCTCACTTTCTCCCGCTAAATTTCTTTCTCATACTTCCTCTTTCCTTCTCTCTCTATCTCTCTCTCAGAGAATGTTATCTTATCCCTCTCTTTTTCTCTCTCACACACACTCTCTAGCTGCGAGCAGTTTTAAAGTAGGTACAGAAAACTTGCATATGTGTTAGTTTTGAATATTAGATTAGATCTATTTTTCCCACATGATCTAAATATGTGTTAAGATTTGATATCATATTTATTCCAAATCCATTTGATAGAACCATGGATTAGGGAGTAAGGTAGCCTTGTTGGTTCGCCTACGATGCTTAACTAAGTTTAACTAAGTTAAACTACCTAAGGTTGGGTTAAGAATGAACGAATCGCCATTTTATGTAAATACGTCACTAGGATTTTCTTTAGTTATTTAATATAATTTACTGCATATTCCTATGTCTACTACCTATGTGACGGTAATACTGCTATTTTAAACTCGTTTAAGAAACTCTGTAAATTTACAACATAAATAAAGTTTTCTAGTCTAATCTAATAGTCTCATCTCTCTCTCTCTCTCATTCTTTCTTTATCATTCTCTCTCTCTCTCTCTCAATTTTTTTTTATCATGTTTAGTATTGTAAAAGAGAGTCAATTGCAAGAGGGGGCCGGCTGCGCCTCAACTTCGCCCACCTAGGAAAATAAAGGCAGCAAGTCAATTCAATTTACTCTTTCTCACTTTCTCACTTTCTCACTTTCTCTATCTTTTTCTCTTCCTCTTTCCCTCGTTCACCCCTCAATCAATCTCTCTCAATCTATCACCTTCTCTCTTTCACTCTGTCTCTCTCTCCTCGCTCACTCTCTTTCTCACACAACCTCTCTCTCTCTCTCAACCCCCCTCTCTCTCAACCCCCCTCTCTCCCGTCCCCCCTCTCTCTCACCCCCACTCTCTCTCCCCTCTCTCTTTCCCCCTCTCTCTCTCTTACCTCTCTCACACTCTCCCCCCTCTCTATACTCTCTCTCTCCCGCCCCTCTCCCACTCTCTTCATCTACTGTTTGTGCTTCCGCCTTGATCATTAGTGAAAGCGCGTCCATATTTAATGTACAATTACTGCTATGAGCCCTTTCACACAGTCTGTTAATAAGCATAGTCACAAGTTCGTCTCGTCCCAAACCCTTCTCGCTGTCTGTCACGGTCCTTTCCCTTAGTTGTCGTAATAAGGAATCCATTGTCATGCTTTTAGGAGTGGTAGAGACAATATTAGACAAGAATTCTGTAGGAATTATTCTATACAGCCGGAAAGTGTGTAGAAATTTTGATTTTAACTATAATAAGTGTTTTTTGAATCTTAACAAGAAGAATCGATTGATTCAAAGAAAATTCCCAAATTTTCTCCCAAATTGATAAATTCTGCAAATTATTTCATAATTCACAACTCCGGTAGCGCAGTTGGTTGGAGTGCTCGTCTGTGATTAGATAAGACGCTGATTAGCTTCGTTTTCTGAGCCTTGGGTTCGAATCTCATCCAGCCATGGATGTTTCTCATCATTCACCCATTCACCTCATTACCCACGCACAAGTCTTCAGACTCATGTAGGCATCCTCTGCAATAAAACAAATTCTTCGATTGCTTGTTCTATAACGATTGCGTTGTTAGTATTAACTTTTTATTCTAAATTTAATGACTTGCAGTCAATTTTAGTTATTACAATTAAAATTGACTGCAAGTCGTTGAATTTGCAATAAAACGTTTTTTTTTAATAATTTATTTCAATTCCATTATCATGAATAGGGTTGGGACTTGTATGTTAACAGAAATATACTAAAGAGAATAGGTGGGCCGCCTAGCGCAGTTGGTTGGGGCGTCGCAACTTTAGCTTGCTGTCGTGGGTTCGAATTCCGCTCCTCCGTCAGGCATTTATGTGTAATCATTCACCTCATTACCCACGCACAAGTCTCGGACTCATGTAGGATTCATCAGTAATAAAAAAAAATAATAATAATAATCAGGATTGTTTTAAAAATGAAATTTTGAAAAGTGCTTCTTTTACATTTTCACTGTTGGAGTTTTTTCTTATTATCTTTACTTTACAAACAGTGATTTTACTCTATTCTCTTTGATATTTTACGATATTTTTTACTTTTTGTGTGTTTAAAATTACTAATTTTGTATTTTATTTTGTTGCAGGGGCGTTTAGGTTATACGACGTAGATAACGATGGCTTCATCACAAGAGACGAAATGTACAACATTGTTGATGCCATCTATCAAATGGTGGTAAGTGTTGGGAATATTTCTCTATATACTTTGGTATCCGATTCTTTGAGTAAATTAGGTTCAGGAACATAATGAGGTAGCATAAAATACCATCAACCGGTGTAATGATATTTGTTAAATAAAAAATAGGAGACTCTAGTAGAAACGTATACGGTAGTGTACAAAAGTCCAGTAAATATATCATTAACGTTTTGGAATAGTTTGAAATTAAATGGGCTGAGATAATTCTTCATTAGGCGGAGTCAAGACTATAAAGTCTTAAATATTATAATAAAATATTATCTTCTCTGCCACTCAACCTTAGCCAAATATAAATAATATTAAATTAAAGTAATATCATAATAACCATATAAATGCAGCACTAGTTAAAATAGAAATTGATACAAGGTCCTAAGGCTTGTTTCAGACATTCGCCGCATCCGTATAACCGGTGTTGTATACGTCAGTGTGAAGTTAGCAGCACATTTTTGTTAGAAGGTAGAAAAACGAAAGTTCTATTAGCAGACACAATAGTTCTACAGTTCCTGAAAGTTTATAACGATAGTTACATAGTACAATAGTTACACAATAGTCAATTTTCCAAGAAAATTGAGTTTGAAATAATGTGCTGCTAACTTCCACTCTGAAATGAATAAGACGAAATTGTCACAGCCACATTTATTAAAACTTTGAGAAACTAGTTTCGGTTGTTATACCATTATCAATCTCAATCAAACTAAAACTAAAGTACAGAGAAGCTTAATATATTCTGAACATGGATTGATACTATTGGCTAAGCGAGAAAGAGGCTGACCTTCATCGAAGGTTGTGATAGGCTGACAAGTCACGCCCCCTGGTGGGAGGAGTAACAAGCAAAAATACTAGTCTAATCAATAACTAAAAACTGTGAACATCTAGAAAGCAACAATCAAGAAAAAATACGTAATAAGGCTAGAATTGAATCAGATTAAAACTAAAAAATTAGAAGCTCACTGTAATGCAGTCAAGGTCAACTGAGAAATACACGAAAGAACTGTTTTTTAAATGTTGGCTGGAATTATGACGAAACCAAGTTAGTTGTATTGAATTGGTTAAAATAAATTTGATAATTTAAACTAGTATTGGAATCGTTTTTTACTAACCCAGTTATCTCCAAAGCTTCTAAAATTTTCAATTGTCTGCCTTTGCCAACCAAATGCAGAAATTCAACATTTTCTTCAGCCTTGAACTCTGAAAACATATTTCTGACAGCAGAACACGTGATATCGATCAACAAAACAAGGAGAGCTCTGAGTAGAGCTCGGCCTAAAGAATAATTTGACACTGAGTTCCAGTCGATCGGACATCTAGAGAACTATTTATGACCATTTGAAAATTGATGACAGTTATTTTGACACATGATAGCTGGCATAATCACATTGTATCAACGACACCGGTAACCCGACTGCCGGGTATGTGTGAAACAAGCCTTAGGGCCGATATTCAATCAAAAGCTACTAAAGGATTTAAATTCCTAGATTTCTTGTTCCATGACAAACTGCGTTGTTAATATTAACTTTTAAAGTGAATTAAACTACTTGCAGTCAATTTTTTATTAAAATAAGTAGTATTTCACTTACTTCTGTAGGCCGAACGTTTTCGAGTTGTTAAAACCCATCTTCAAGGCTTACGTTTAATTCACTTGAAAAGTTAATAAAGGATTTACTGCGCGGCTGAGAAATCGGGCATTGAGTCTTAACAATGCTATTGTTATTTATTTATTATTCATTCACTGGCTGTTTTTGTTTTAATATTTCTTTTATTTTGGAGGTTTCAATATTTTTGTTTATGGTTTTGTTTTGTCGATGGAAATAAAATGAAATTTGATTTTTTTTCGAACAAGAGGGGTATGGCAAATTCTGTATTCCTGTCGTATCTATCTTATTAACTGAACTTCTAGACAATATTTGAGCAATTGCCATTTTCTAAGAGAAAATTTGAAATTTAAGCTGTGCTTTTAAACTCTTGTCAACTTCTGTGCCTGGTTTCCAGGGTCAACAACCCACCTCCGAGGACGAGAACACGCCGCAGAAGCGGGTGGACAAAATTTTCGACCAGATGGACAAAAACCACGACGACCGTCTCACGTTGGAAGAGTTCAGAGAGGGAAGCAAAGCAGATCCACGGATAGTGCAGGCGCTATCACTGGGACAAGATGCTGGAGCAGGAGGCCCGGCCAGTGCGCTACAAACGTAAGTGAAACGCCAGTGTGTCAGTGAGCCGCCCGCTGGCTAGGCTAATCACCACTACCTAGGGTCCGACTACACGGGCCGTCCGTTTACGTCCATAGACTTTTTTTAAATGTGTGTTTCATTGACAAGGTTATTATAAACGAGGTTGTTCCGTTCTTTGAGGACTAGAAAAATCACGTTACTGGATTTTTTGTTCCATGACGAACTGCATTGTTAATATTAACTTTTTAAATGAATTCAACGACTTGCAGTCAAATTTTTATTAAGAATAAGTAGTATTTTACTAACTTTGTAGACCGAACGTTTTCGAATTGTTGAAACCCTTGCGAAACGGCCTTGAAGATGGGTTTCAACAACTCGAAAACGTTCGGCCTACAGAGTAAATAAAATACTACTTATTCTTAATAAAAATTTGACTGTAAGTCGTTGAATTCACTTAGAAAGTTAAAAACGACGTATTTCAGTTCAACAGCATTGAGTAACCCATACCAATGACAGCTGATCAAGATATAGGATCAAACAAGTGATATGCAAAAAACCTTCATTTTTGAACCAAAAAAAAAAATGTACAGAGCTGAAATTTGCAATTTGATAATTCTGAACAGTGTGACGTCATTACTTTTCTATTTTGCCAATTATTGTACTGAAAATGTATACAAATAGAGCTGAAGTTTGCAGGTTAAGGGTAATTCTGCACAGAGTGACGTCATAGCTTTTCTATTTTGCTAATTTGAGCGAGTTATGGATCAACCCTGTTTCTATTAGCCTTGTTTTATTGATGAAGTATTAGTGTAACAACGTCTGTTTATCGATGAAGGCAGTGTAAACGGACGACGCCGAATCGATCGTGTAGTCCGACCTTACATGGAGGACAATTATGGTTGTAGAGTAGGAATGTGAGAATTTTCAAAAACAGATGAATGATTGAAGGATCGTTCGTGTAGTCACATGAGGGACAATGATGGCTGTAGAGTAATAATTACCATAAAGAAATGGATAATTAAAGGATTGTTTGTGTAGCCTGACCTTACATGGAAGACAATGATGGTTGTAGAGTATAAAGTAAGAATGATGATAAAGCAATCAGTGATAAAAAGATCGTTCGTGTAGTCTGGCCTTACATGGATGCCAATGGTTATAACGTTTGTGTAGCCTGAATCTCACATGGGTGAAAAAAATGGTTATAGAGTAAGAATCATCATAAAACAATGAATGGTTGAAAGAATTTTATAACAGTGCCAACTTGAAGAATATCTTGTTAGATCTAATATAAAAACTGACACTGTATTTCTATTTATTATATCATTTTCACTAACTTTTACTGGAGGGATGCATTTCACTTGTAAACAGAAGGCTGATGAAGCTTCTCTTTACAAGTGAAATGCATCCCTCCAGTATCTCCAGTATGAGTGAAAAAAGCATATATTGAACAGAGATACAGCGTCAGTTTTGATCTTTGATTGTTCATGAAGTATTTCGTCATGGAAAACATCACAAAATATTGTTATGTAGTTGGAATACAGGAATCTTTTCTTCTAATATGGAATCGTTATTAGACTGGCCCTTACATGGAGGACATTGAAGCCTATAGAGTAAGAATGATCATTGATGACAAAGCAATGAATCGTTAAAAAAATGTTAGAACAGTTCTAACATGGAGAGCATAATTTTTATGTAGTTGAAATGATTGAAATAGATTTTGTGAGTGGTTCATATTTTTAATTGAGAAGGATAATGATTTGTTGAATGTTCATTGAGGTCTGGATATGATGAATCATAGAGTTAAAATAATAATAATAATATAATAATTATTATTATTCTTATTATATTATTTATTAATATCATGAAGCAGTGAATGATTGTAATGAATGTTAGAACAGTTCCAACGGAGGACTTAATTGAACGAATAGGAGTGATAGAATAAGGAAAGAAAGGGGTTATTCTTGAAAACATGGAATGATTTATGGGGATTATTCAGGGCAGGAAACTAATTCTTTTTTCTACTGAGAATGATGCCCACATGAGTCTGGAGACTTGTGCGTGGGAAATTAGAGGTGAATGGGTGTATGATGAGAAACATCCATGACAATGAGATTCGAACCCAAGGTTGCAGGAAAGAAAACCAGCCAGAGCCTTATCTTATCACAGACAAAAGCTGCAACCAACTGAGCAGTAGTAAAGGAGTCGCATCAACATGAAACGCATGTGAATGGACCAGAAGCAGTAATGAACAGCAAAATTCAACAATGATAGAGGTTTATTACTAATATTCCAGTAATATGTGATGGGGAAAATATTAGTGCATAAAATAACTCTGGAAAATATGTGGAACGATCGGAATTTCACACAAAAAAAAGGAATAAAATTAAAATTGATGAGAAAAAGCATGAGGATTAAATTTCCCAATTAAAAATAAAAAACAAAAAAGGGTAGTGTATATCTGGCTTGAAAACGAAGCGATAGAACGCATCGGATCATACCAAAAGCAGTAATGAACAGCAAAATTCAACAATTATGAAGGTTTATTACTAATATTTCAGTAATATGTGATGGGGGAAATATTAGTGCATAAAATAATTCTGCAAAATATTTGGGATGATCGGAATTTCACACGAAAAAAGGAATAAATTAAAATTGAATTGATGAGAAAGAGAATGAGGATTACATTTCCTAATTAAAAATAAAAACATAAAAGAGTAGAGTATATCCGGCTTGAAAACGAAGCGATAGAACGCATCTCTTTGAACTCAATTTAGAGCTATTTGATTTGATAACTTTGAGGTTTTATTGTGTTAAATGACACAGAAATAGTGGATAAATATTCACATCTTGATAAATGATAGTCCTTGGGACTATAGTCCTTACGAGTTGGGACTATAGTCCTTACGAGTTGGGACTATAGTCCTTACGAGTTGGGACTATAGTCCTTAGGAGATAGTCCTTGGTCCTTGATGATGCGGATTTGAGAATAATGATTGGATTCAATGACTAAGGGACTTATGAACATTCCTTCAATATCTCTTGACTCGAGAAACTCTTGAAATGTCTAAAAAAATGCTTTGTATTTCAAGAATCTCTACACTCAAGGATCTTTCATAAATACGGCCCTTAGTAGGCTGAAGATTTCCTTGAAAAAAGAGAACAATCAAGGATAGTTCATGATGTTTAATAAGTTCGATTGAAGGAAAGTTCATAAATAAGTCAAGGATAGCGAAAATTCAAGGATGGTAAAGTGACATGTTTGAGAATAATAATTATTGCTGGTTTCGATTGATGTAAATGTGCAAAGTTGAGGTGTCTAGGAAAGTTGGTCTAGGAAATCTGGGAATGAGGGTGCAGTATTAAAAAAATCTAGATAATGCATTTGAAGATAATTTAGAGCTTTCGAAAACCATACAGTATTCCTTTGATGTGCTTTGTAAATAATGTATACTCTAAGTATATGATTAAAATTGTATAGCCTATCTATTGTTACTTGTATAATATTTATATTTTAAAGCCTTGTATTTTACGCTAGTATTTGGTTAAGAGTGAAAGCTTAGCTGGAGCTGCTACAAGACTTTAATTGGAATTAATTAATGATAAATTTGAAATTAATTATAAATGCTTCTTCCAGTAGCCATTTTGAATAAATTAGAATCAGGAAGATATTCGCCTTATTATTGAAAATGTATGAAAAAATTATTTAAGATTTTTTTAATTTGTGAAAATGTTTCCAAAGGAAGCTACATTGTGATTCAAGATAATCAAAGTGAAAAATAATTTAAAGTATTAAAAGGAGATTTTTGAACATAAACTCAAAGAAAGAAACTAAAAATATCAATTGTTAACAATTTGTAATACCGTAGGATCAATTATTCTGATTGTATGATCTTTTCATTATCAAAATCAATCCATGATGTTAGATAAGGATAAATTCATTTTAATATGTTTTAAAGATACTATTACTTAGAAGTTTATCATAGTTACGAATTTCAATAAATTAGTGAAATTCTACATCTGGGTTTGATTGAAAATCTTAACAATTAACAAAAACCAATATATTTTCTTGTCAATTTTTTTGAAATGATTCTATATTTTATCGTTATTCCCTGAATTCTTCAATTTTATCCCCTTACAATTCGAGACTTTTCACCACATGGTGTCATAGATCTTCTGTCACATTCATAATTTGCCATTCAAAAATATTTTAATATTAGTTGCTTTAGATTGAATTGAAAGACTGAGTATTCTAAAAATTTATCATTTTTTAAAAAGGAATTGTTTGTTTCCTAATGGTTGAGTTCATGGGAGCCTTACCGTTTACCGGTTAATGGGATTTGACAAGAAACTTAGGCGCCTGATTAGTATATTCATTTTTGAACATATATGAATTTAAATAAACCGATCAGAAGCCTTGGTAGTGATGGGCGACTCATTCCTTTCTGCAAGTCGACTTGCGAGTCGGTCTCAAGAGAGCAAGTCGACCGAAGCTAAAGTCGAGTCGAAGAGGTGCAAGTCGGGTTGAGTTGCAATTTCAACGGTTTTGTTTTTTCTCTTGGCTCTAATTTTGTCGACACTGTCAACATATCAGTCGTGGGTCGTTCATGCTTTTGAACTACTGTAGTTGAAGATAGAAAAAAAATGAGGATTCTTTAGTATATTCACCAAGACGGGAGTGATATAAATTAACAATTCATTAATTCGGACAAAGATCAATAGCATATTTATAGGGCCAACAATTTATATTGGAATAGAATTCCACTGGAAATGAAAGAAGGCAATATTAGCAGATTTAAAAAAAAAATAGGGATTGGTTTTATAATATTGGAGTCTACCGTACCATAGATAGGTTCTCGTAGTGAATAGGATGTGAATAGAAATACGATTTTGCATACTTTAGGTAGTTTTAGGTACCGCAAATAGTTTTTTGTTATTGTTGTATTAGTTATAAAGGCTAGTTAAGAATAGTATTAGCTTGATCTATCTCGAGTCTATCTTATATTGATGATCACCAGCACACATAGTTTAAAAGTGAGTTTTATTTTTTAAATTTAGCAATCAAATGACTGGGTTTTCTATATAATATATTTGTAATGTTTGAGCTTATATCAATAAACACGTCCTCTGGATGTGCTTTCCATCATGCAGAAAAATAATAATTATTATTAATCATTAATATATAAATATGTAGGCAGTAGAGAATATCGAACTGAGAAATGCTTTTCTAAAACAAAAAATCACAACCGAAATTGCACTCGCAAGTCATACTCTTATGAAGTCGTTAACACATCTCGACTTACTATTCTAAAGGAATGTCTCATGTCTTGAGTCGACTCAAACTAGCCGACACGACTTTATATTAGATGACACTGAACCGAACAACTCAACCATTCAATGATACAACTCAAGTCGCAAAGTGCATAGTGACTAGTGAGAAAAACGAAAGTCGTGTCGACATCATGCATGGCAAGTCGATTGAGTCGACTCAGTGTGCAAGTCGACACAAAGTCGACTTTTGAGTCGAAGTCGCCCATCTCTAAGCCTTGGTCTCCAGTAACATTTCATTTACCGGTGAACGGTAAGGCTCCCATGAACTCAGCCATTGGTCGAGTTCCTGGGAGCTTTACCGGTAACTGGTAAATGTTACCGGTGACGTCTGGTTGGTCTACTAAAATTTATAGAAGTTAAAAAATTGTAATACAACAATCAGACGTCTCCAGTACCTTTTAGCGGTTACCGGTAAAGCTCCCTGGAACTCAACCATTGTTGACTCCATAAAAACATTGTTAGTATCCAAAGAAAGTATTATTTTATAATCAATCGATAGTTGGAATGGAATCTTATTCATGTAAGACAAGCAATCACACTTCCAACTTATATATTGATAATATTAACTTTGGTAATACTATTCAAAACCCAATAAGTGTGTTGTACATATTATAGTAGCTTCCTACTTGAAAAACATGAATGAATGCTCTGCTAATTCGCTTCCAATATAATCATTATTATTAATGATTAATTACTGATTATCAATTACTATAAGTCAGGTGTTCCAACAGAGCCTAAATCACTTAATTTGTAGAAAAAATTAGGCAGAAATCTGACAGTCATGTAGAAAATTATTGAAAACTGGAATTCAGAGATTCATGCTTTACTGATAACAGATGTTGCAAGGCTGTGCGAAGAATTTTGGCCATATTCTTTTTATGTCTTGCATTGGATGTAATGAAGGTATTGAAATGTTATCTATTGCCATGAGAAAATGTTGATCTCACCAAAGTCGGGCAGTTGATCCCACCTACGAGTTATTTTGAACTTTTTATAATTTAATATAAAAAATAACACTGTATTTCTATTAGTTAATACATGATTTTCAATCACTTATACTAGAGATACTGGAGGGATGCATTTCACTTTTGAAGAGAAGCTTCATCATCTCTTTAGTAGTGAAATGCATCCCTCATCCAGTATGAGTGAAAATCATTTATATACAAATACAGTGTCAATTTTGATATTAAATTGTTCACCAAGTATTTCGTCATGGAAAACATCACAGATTTTTATAAAGTGATAGGCACTATAGGAAAAAGAATGACAACTGTTTCTAAAAACGAAAATTTATCTTGAATAACTAATTAATTCTTTGATATTAATGAAAAATATGTCATTCCATTCCCTAAGTTGTCTTCTAGTTGAAAGTTTAAAATAACTTGTAGGCGAGACCAGGTTAGGTTAGGTTGTCCCCAAAAAGCAAAAAAATTCTAATTTGAACTCTTACATTTCACGAAAAAAAATTTTGTCACGGCAATAGATATCATTGCAATACCTTAACAATATCCAATCCAAGATACTCCAAAACGTATGACCAAAAACACTGCACACAGTTTTAAAAATAACTGATTTATGATTTTATAGTAGATTTTTGTCACCTAAATCCAGTAATTTACTAGTAAACGTCTGAATTATAATGTAATGTAATTTACTAGGAAACATCAGTATTATATTACAAAATAGTCTAAGATCTTTTTAGTCAGCATATCCTAATATTAAATGTATTTTCTTTTTTAAAATGAAGTTAATGATGTAAAATAGCCTAACCTAACCTAACAGATATAGAAGACATATTGATCAATACAGATTATATTTATATCACTCACTTCAAAATTTCCAAAATAGTCTCTGTTGCTCTGTTCTTGCAACAACTACAACAACTATTCTAAATATTTTGGAGAAATTGACAAAAGTTACCACTGGTGCCTGTATACGGGCAGTTCATTTTCAAATCTATCATAAAAGTTTTTAAAAAATTAAAGTTGTTACTGATTTTTTTCAATGCTTACCATTTTTGTGTGAAATTTGCAGTGTTTTTTATTGTATGAAAATACTTTTTTGTGCTGGATAAGTGTTAGACAATTTCTAGGTGTATTTGTAATGAAATTTTGGTCTTGTTGAGCATTTATAACACTGATGTGTGTAAGGAAATGTTTCATTATGAAAAGTAACATTTTAATATGAAGTTCAAGACCTGTTTAAAAATGAGCCATTGTATTTAGTGTACATTTCTCTAAAATTATTTATGTAACATTCAAATGAAATTTATGCACTAGCCTATGTAAATCCAGCAAGAATATTCCAATCATTAATTATAAAGAAGTGAATTTACAAACCTTCCTTGAGACTTCCTTTTAAGTCAATGGAGACTTGGAAGGGTGAATGCTTTTTAAGTCCCCATTTAGATAAGGGAGTCTCAAGCTAAGTTAATGAATACAATCATGCCCAAAAACGTAGAAAAAATGGATTTCAAATAATTATAATTCATGAACCATGCTTCAAGGAAGAGTATAAAAACATATTTATAAACTTTATTTATTCTAAAAGTATTGTCACCGAATTAAATGCAGCAAAAGATGAATTGATTCAATGGATAATCATTATTCATGAATAAATGTTTCAATTACTTTTGATTACCAAAATTTTATTCAAAGGTGTGTGAATTTTTTCTAGATGTAATTTTTCTAAAATTAGTTTTGAATGTAGATGTATCAATTTTTCACAATCGAAATACTAAAGCTGCATTGTTTTGCAACACATTCTAATTAACTAATATTAATTACTCTAATTGATAATTATTATAATAATATTGTAATTTTTAAGCGAGGAATTGTGATAATGGTTAATAGAAGCTTCAGTGTTGTATGCATTGTATGTCCATGTCTATTGAAATTATGCGTTTAGAGTCTAAAAATTGTACAAAATTAATTAATTAATGATTGTATGTTTATTATTGTATGAGGAGAGGTATTGAGAGAATCATAGAAGGTCCGTCCCTTTTACAGGGGTAGAGAAATTCCATTGCTCATTAGAAAGTTTTTTCTTACCGTTACTGATAAACTAATGGGATGCTAAGCATGATGCTAATTTTTATGCAATATATGACGCTAATTTTGGTGTTATTCGTGATGCTAATTTTTCCGTTATTTGTGACTCTAATTTTGACACTATTTAATACTCTAGTTTTTTACACTATTTATGACTTTAATTTTGACACTATTCACTACTCTAATTTTGATGCTATTTAAGACTCTAATTTTGACACTATTTATGACTTTAATTTTGACACTATTCACTACTCTAATTTTGATGCTATTCATGACTCTAATTTTGACACTATTTATGACTCTAATTTTGATGCTAGTTTTGGTGTTATTCATGCCACTAATTTTGTCATTATTTATGACTCTAATTTTAACACTATTTATGACTTTAATTTTGACATTATTTATGACTTTATTTTTGACACTATTCACTACTCTAATTTTGATGCTATTTATGACTCTAATTTTGACACTATTTATGACTCTAATTTTGATGCTAGTTTTGGTGTTATTTGTGCCACTAATTTTGTCATTATTTATGACTCTAATTTTAACACTATTTATGACTTTAATTTTGACACTATTTATGACTTTAATTTTGACACTATTCACTACTCTAATTTTGACTCTATTTATTACTCTAATTTTGACTCTATTTATTACTCTAATTTTGACTCTATTTATTACTGTAATTTTGACTCTATTTATTACACCAATTGCCACACTAAATGGCGTTTGACCAGACACTGGGAATAAAAGCTCTGTGCGCTTGAGCAAAACATCTATTTTAACGTTAGTATACCATAACGGTATGAAAAAACTCGCTATACTATTATTCAAATTCACATCTTTTCCTACAAAAAACTTGAAATATTTTTTGGCTTAATTATACACACTTTTCTATTATACATTGCACTTACCTATGAGAGCTTATTATTAAAAAATAATGATCGCATTCCTTTCAAATACTAGCTCTAGTGTTTCGGTTTTTAAGAGAACATCTAAATTAATATTAATATTTTGGAAAGAATCAGGAATAATTGTACTTCAAAGTGAAATTCCTAGTCAAACTTTTGATTTTTTAGTTATAAATTTGTAAAGAAAGCACTAGTGGGCTGTGCCTGTTTATCTTTACTTGATTGTGTTTTTGTAATAAATGAAGAAATAAATAAATAAGAAATATCAAATTACATATTGGAAAATACAACCCTAATATTGTTGTAAAATATCATTTCAATGAAAATTACAGCTCTTCCCAATGCATTCCCAATTCACAGACACCTGTAGATGGAATACGTACAAATTAGTAAAAATCGGGTTTTCAGCTCGGTCTCATCCAATTGGATTTGCTCATTAGTATTGACAGTTATTGACGTCGGAATTGCTGAATTGGCAATTGGTACCTAATTGGCAAGCCTGGTCATGTTCACACTTCCATAACCATCCTCTCTAATTATTGGATTTTCAGCGGAAATTCATATTTGAATCAAAACTTTGATACTGTATAGTAGGTTCCATTTTGAAGCTATATACTTATTATGTCGAATTAAGGGTGATTTTGAGCTTTGAACAGCAATCCTGACTTTTAATTCGTTCATTTGAAGTTCACAATATAATAAAAAGTTATGATAATGATCACGATATGAAAATAATGATCACGATATGAAAAAAAATCAAAAATTTTAAAAACGTTACTCATAAATAATTAACTTTTCATGGGTTGGTATTTTTTATAATAATTACAAAGGTAGCACATAGTAACCTGAAATTTGGATTTTTCCCTTAAAAATGTTTGAAGAAAGCAATAATGAGCTGTCAAATTTTGATTGATATTGCATCTCTGCTTTATTGTGTTTTTGTTATAAATTATAAATAAATCAGGAAGTGATAGCCGCGAGCCGTAGCAGGTATCTGTTCAATCAGAGAGATAAGCTGCGTTCTCGTAGGTCCTGTTCGTAACGGTGGGATTCTCAGACTAGGAATTTGTATAATCGATCAGGAAGGCAAACGGAGGCACTAATGTCTTGTCCAAGATATCCCTACAAACCTTGACACTAATTGCGATAGAGAACTGTCGTAGAGTAATCTGAACGTGAGCAGTAGCAGATATCTGTTCAATCAGATAGAGATAAGCTGCGTTCTCCTGGACACTCTTTGTAAGGGTGACCAATTAGATTGGCCAGCAAAAAAGACACTGTTCTCTGCTGTAAAATCACTTCCCGGTGGTTCGGAACCCACCTAAAACTGTAGGTCCAACTCATCAATCACCATCATCCATTTCATTACCCACGCACAGGTCTCAGACCTATGTGGGCTTCATCCTCCAAAAAAAAAAAAAAAAAATGATAAATATAACATAGGCTAAAACATCCATTATTCACTATTTGATAATTTATGATTCTACAATATTGATAATAACCGATGAAATCATAATTTATGTTGATTTTAGGACATGAGTTCCTTCTAAACAAGGTTGATACAAACATCTTTTTACCAAAAATAATACCTCAATAGATCTGCAACACTAGAAACACTACATTGAATCATTATACATTTTACTTATAATACCCAATCCCTTTATTCAGTGGTGAAATTCAAAGGTGGACATAATTCAAGATATTACAATATTATTAATTAGGGTATTGCAGAATTTGAACATTATTGAACACAATTTTATCCTTCAAGGTGAAAATTTCAGATGCGATAAATAAACCCAATCAATTATTACGATTAATGAAAATTCAGTACCTATTTGTAATTATTATTCTTTCCTTCAGCCAGAATAATTATCTAATAATCAATAATGATAAATAATTATCAAAATGAATAATATCTTTATATTTTTGAAATTTCATTATAAATTTTATGTCTCAGGATAATGGCTTGCTGGGAGAGTGCTACTGCTTGTTGTAACAGCAGTAGCTAGGAGAATAAAAAATGGTATGTAACAATTTTGGGAACTGATAAATTCACAGGAAATCACAAAAATACAGTATTTGATTTAACTTTGCATTAATTGAAAGCACATGGATATCATTCAATTTTTTATGTTTTTCAATTACTGGATTTTAAAAAAGTTTTTGTTTATAGGAATTTTTAAACTATTTTTTTTTATTTTTTCAAATATTAAATTTTGAAAAAGTTTTTATTTAAAAAGCTATATAAACCTGAATTTTCACAGCTTAGTTGGAAATAAATCACGATATTAACTAAGTTTCACAGAGCTTTGAAAAATAAGAAATCGTATGTTAGATTTTCTTAAAGTAACTTATTTATTTCTTAATTTTTTTAAATTCATGGAAAAATTTGACCTTATTGCATAAATTAGAAGCACAGTAGTAGCCCTAACGTTAGATTTTTGACAAATGTTTTTAAACTTTTAAATTTTTAATATAATTTTCAATATACTTTTTTTATAATATTTTGTTGATGGTAGGAGTAATCAACTTCACACGGCTTTAGTTGAGAATCAAATCACAATAAGTAATACAAGTAGACACAACCATATCACAAAAAACAAATTGATTAAAAATCAGCCCACATAATTTTTTGATTGGGATAGCGAAAATAATGAAGCCAAGATATTATGGGACATAAACTTCATTTGATGCTTTTTTTAATTTAGTCCCTGATGAACTAAACACATCGCAACTTCTATTTTACTTATCTTATGAGCTTTATTTTTGTAATTTTGTTCATTGATAAATTATAATGTAATTTATCAATGAACAAAATTACAAAAATATATGTAATTAATGCATTTTGTTTTATATTTCTCAATTTTATATTTAATTTTTTTTTTTTTTGTCTCACAGAATAGATGGCGATATGACTTTCAGTATGTTGTTTTTAAAACCTACTGTTATGTAAAATGTTCATTTTATTCGAGGTAGATCAAAGAATTTGTTCTAATAAATAAACTAAGCCACACCCCTATTATATTTGATACCTGTTCCTTGCTATATTTATTTTTCAGCTTTTTATAATGGCCGTTTGTAATGGAAAAAGAAATGCAACAATATTTATCATGTTTATCATCAATTTATCCAATATAATTGATGATATTTCTCTTATTTATCAGAATATTCTTTATGTATATTATGCCAAATTTGTTTTCTACTAGATATTTGATTGTTCTATACTAAAGAAATGAGTTTCAAATTGAAGCCGCAATATATTGATACAGTATCAAATTACTCTTTATTTGATACAGTACCAAAACTCTCTATTTGATACAGTATTCAAAGAATAAAAAAATAGGCATTTTCGCGGCTTTTAAGCTACTTTTTTCAGTTTATTTTCAATTTATCTTTTTTGAAAAATATAAAAATTAAAAGTGATAAATAACACATGCCAGTTTCACCAACAATTATATAATCACAACAGAACTATAATGTGTATAAGTCCTATATGTTCATTCATCAGACATCTAATTTAGTTCAATTTTAATTTATAAAATTGAATTAATAATTATTATTTATTGTTAATAATAATGAAATATTGAATAATATTTTTGTTTAATTTTTATTAATTGAAATTTGTTTACAAGCTACATTACAGAACCTTGACTGGAGCTGATTCAGAATGATGGAGAATTTGAAGTACGTTTAGATGTTGAAACATTTAATTGAATGTAAATAATTAATGTACGCAAAGAATAAGAAGTAAAATATGAAGTGAAAAAAGTGAAGGGGAATGATAATTTTCTACCTCAAAAATGGAATTACATTTTTAAAACAATCAACCCTTCAACTTAGATAGGTATCTTTACAATTAAAGTCAGTTTTCATGCAATCCTTTTCTTATACTTTCATCTATAAGGGGCGAATCCAGAATTTTTTTCGAAGGCAGTTATCAAGTGAAAAAATAAACAGAATTTATTAATTTCGAATTCCTTTAATTGCTATTAGTTTATACTGAAGACTTCCGGAATGGCGGATATTGACAACAGTATTGAATAGCTGATGGAAATCGATGAATGCCACTGTACAAAAATATCAGTCACCACCGGGAATCGAACCACGGACCTCTCAATTGCCATTCGGGCGCCTTAACCACTGGGCGCCCAACCGGCAATAGGGAGGTCCGTGGTTCGATTCCCGGTGGTGACTGATATTTTTGTACAGTGGCATTCATCGATTTCCATCAGCTATTCAATGCTGTTGTCAATATCCGCCATTGCGGAAGTCTTCAGTATAAACTAATAGCAATTAAAGGAATTCGAAATTAATAAATTCTGTTTATGTATATTTGTCAGTTTATTCAATTGTCAGTCACTTCAAACTAACTTGAAAAAATAATTTGAGGGATATCACCTGAAAAAAGGTCCTCACGCCCCAAAATTTTTAGTTTGTGTTAACCTCAATGGTTTGGACAATGAGTTAACATATTCAAAATTTGTGAAGGGAGCAGTTCTGGACTTGAGTCTGTTGCGCCTTCACATTAGTTGTAAATTTGTCACAATAACTAAATAAACACTCAAATAAAGCTTTTTTAGTCTCAGTTGAGAAAAGTGAGGGGGGATATGTCCCCTTTATTCCCCCTGGATCCAGCCCTGTCATTGATATATCAATCTCATTATTTTTCTTGAAGAAAAATATTCTACAACATTTCTCAAATGCAGTATTTAGAAAGGTATGCACAGTCAATGTTACAATTCCAGTAGTTTCTTCATAACAAATTCTTTGCACCACTATTAATATTGGGCCTATATTCATGAACCTACCTTGAAGCTCCCTTTGCTCAAGGGACACTTGGAAGGATTTTCAAGGGTGACTTGACTTAAGGAAGCCGTGAGTTAGATTCATAAACACAGGCCTCCATATCTCAATCATTGTAATCCAACTTGAAATCTATGACGTATAATTTACTACAAGCAATCATAAAACTCGCTTTATGATAAGAACTATATGCTTTTTGAACACAAACTTGTTTCATAACAGTCCAATATGATAAGGGCAAACTTAGTCGATGGATAATGGTTGAATTTGGTGATATTTCATAATTTATGCAATTCAAGTGAGAGATTCTGTTTATATATGAATATATGACGATGTTATTGAATATAACTAATAAATTATTACTGGTAATATTGATTGTAAAACTGTGTAAAGTTATCACTTGAAGTTTTTATGAATGAAATAAATGTGATTTTTCAATAATAATTGTAAATTCTTAGGTAAAATATTGTTGTTGTTAAAAGTCATGTTTGTTAATTTGTTATTAACGATTTTACTAAGCTGCATGTTTGTTTGGTTTATAAAATTTGATATTATAAATAATTATCGATAATATTTACATTGACCAATAGCTATGTGATGGTAATCAACTGTTTCAATACATTGGCGTCTACAAAATTCAATGATTCAATCATTACCGTATTTTACAAGTTAGTTTGAATTTTAAATTTATAGCACTTAAAGGAATTTGAAATTAATACGTGTTTCATTATTTTAATTTTCAGCATTTGTAACATAACAAAATTTCATCATAACAATTTCTTGCAATATAACTCTAGGTTCATTTCCATTCGATCATTTACCGGATTCGGATGGAGAATTGAATTTGATTGAATTGAATAGAATGGAGTACAATAGATTTTCCTTGGAGAGCGAAGTTGTAGCGTAGCCGGCTCCGGCCGCCCCCTGCACTGAGCCCTCCTCTTTAATACTGAATAACATGATAAAAAGACAATTTTCCTAGCATTACATAAAAAGAGAGAAAAAAAATCAATGCAAATGTTGTGCAACAATGCGAATGTAATGCAACAATGCAATGAGATGGAGATATCTATATATTCAATTATCCATCTTAAACTATGGAATTACAAACATAACTGGAAATCAATGGTTACCTCAGTTGTCAATAATTCCCAATCTATTATATTACAAGACATACATTCGTCATATTGATCTATTGTAGCCTCTCCACACTAGTTTAGAGCAATCACTTAAGAGAGGCTCAATAAATCAATAGAGCTTGACAAGCAATGTGTATTGACAGTGTGACGTCACATAGCTATTGGTAATACTTGAAAATATTGTGACAAAGGTGCGATGCGTGGTTAGCAATATTTTGTTACTTTTCATGCAATAAATTATATGCATTTTGCCTTAAAATTTTGACTTTTATTGGAAATATTCCACTATTTTCCCCCCTTTTTTATGCTGACGATGCCCACATGAGTCCGAGACTTGTGCGTGAGTAATGAGGTGAATTATTACACACAGATGCGAGACAGAGGAGCGGGATTCGAACTCACGACCCCTTAAACGACAGCAAGCTGAAGTTGCGACGCCTCAACCAACTGCGCTAAGCAGCCTGCCATTGTTTTTGGATAGAGATATTTTGATCTGAAATAAAGATTCTTTCGCAATTCTGACAACAAAATTACCTTTTTATTGTAAATCTAACGGCTTTCAGTCAATTTTGATTGTGAATAAATGATATTTCTACTCACTCAGGCCAAACGTTTTCGAGTCATGGAGACTCATCTTTAAAGGCTTCATTTATTACAATTATAATTGTTTATTCACAATTAAAACTGACTGCAAGTTGTGTTAAATTCACAATAAAACATCATTATTAACAACGCAGATCGTTATGGAACAAGAAATCCAAGAATACACAATTAAACAAGATTGTGATTCCAGGTTTTAATTAATTTGAATCTTATGGTCATAAGGGTGCTTGCACAGTGGAGCATCCAATACTCAAAGATAATCGCCTTCATAAAATTGAACAAAATATGGATTTACTTTACTCGAGTATGTCATATTGCTTGAGAATGAAGCTCACATATGTTTGAGACCTGTCTCAATGTGCGTGAGTGATGAGTTGCATGATTGTGATTGATACAGCTTTAGGTGAGTTCCGAACCACCAGGAAGTGATTTTACAGCAAAGAACAGAGTCTTTTTTGCTGCCCAATCCAATCGGTCACCCTTACAAGGAGAGCCCATGTGTTGGTAGCTTATATTTATCTGACTGAACAGATACCTGATACGGCTCACGGCTATCACTTTCCATGGGTTCAATTCCACATCTGTGATTATCACAGAAATATAATTATATTAAAATATTAAAAAACAATTGAAAATATTTTTAGTTGATAAAGTTCATCATAGTGTACGAGAATTCCTTTCACATCAAAATTATGCCTCACCACAACTAATTGATATAGTTATTATGGTATTTAGGGTATAAGACTGTATACTGTAATTGTTAATCTGACTTGTCTTATACTTCTTACCTGGAGTCTGTGAGGGATAGAATAAGGTGTTACAAGATAAGGATGGAGGTAATTTCAGACACCGAGCAAGTCAATTCCCTTTCCTTCTCACTACTTCTCTCGCACACACACACACACTCACTCTCTCTCACTCTCTCTCTCTCTCTCTGTCTCTCGGACATCTTCTTAACTCCTTCACTCTCCTTACTGACGTCCAGCCGAATCGAGGAGGAACTATAGGTCCCATGAGATTACCCTCCAAATACCACTTCATCTTTCATCAGTCTTACTGCAGTCTTCAA